>CAUYQU010008898.1:0-49600 GCA_963574635.1 Cheracebus regulus
AAACAAAGATGGTTGAGACAAAGGTTCTGCTCTCAATAAGCCTTGAGACTTTTATTTTTATTTTCTATTTTTGAGACCGAGTTTTTGCTCTGTCACCCAGGGTGGAGTGCAGTGGCACAATCTCGGCTCACTGCAGCCTCCACCTCCTGGGTTCAAGCAGTTCTCCTGCCTCAGCCTCCCGAGTAGCTGGGATTACAGGCAGCTGCTGCTATGCCTGGCTAAATTTGTACTTTTTACAATTTTAGTAGAGATCGGGTTTCACCATGCTGGCCAGGCGGGTCTCAAACTCCTGACCTCAAGTGATCCACCCTCCTCGGCCTCCCAAGAGACTTGAGACTTTTAGATGAGACATGTAGACACCCAAGGAACAGAATTATGTGAGGGTCCCTACTAGCGGCAGGAAAGGCACACTTTGGACACAGAAGTGGGCCCCGTTGATTCTAAGTAAGAGGCTCTCGGAAACATCTTAGAATAGGCTACATGATCTTAATAGTTAGAGATGGGTTAAAGGTACTCCAGGAGAGGAAACAGCATGTGCAAATGGGGTTGGGAGGCTACAGGGAAAAGCGAGTGATTAGAAGGATTAGGAGGGCTGGTAGACAAGGAATCATGCAGAGTGAGACTCATAGGAAAGTCACAAAGGAAATGCAACTGTCACGCTGCTGTGTTTACATTTGAACCCACTGGCACTGGGGACTCGTGAGCTAGAAAGTGACAGGTTAGAAGACTGCTGCAAGAGATGAGCCTGAGATGTCGCCACCCATCCCTCTCCAAGGAACAGGTAACCTTATAGGTCTTTTGCTCTCTATTACCTAAAGCAATCTTTGGTCTAGGCTTTGTAGAAGTTGGTGAAAGTCAATTTGGCAGGGAAGTCTGACTCCTCTACAATCAGCAGTTCCAGAGGCTTGAGCTGGGAATTTTCCAGCTGAATGGAAGCTCTTGGAGGGTTGCAAGTTTTAATTCTTGTGCTACATGATGGTGGGGTTGCTTAGAAGAAAAGGTCCCTCTGCAATTTTCACCCAAGCACCCTTAGGGGTCTGTACGCTCATAGCCTCCCACCATCCCCAACAGCTCATCTCACGCAATCTGTTCTCTGCTGCTTGGTTTCTTACTCCAAAATGATCTCCTTCTCCCAGCTTTATTCAAATCAAACCTTCCACTAGCCAGCTATAAATCTAGAAGACAATTTGACAAATGAATCCACACTAAAATGTTAATAGTTACTAAGTTTTAGTGTGTTATACCTCCAAGGAAAATATATGTAAGGGAGAAGAGACTATTTTCTAATGGAGGGATTTCAGCACCCATCTGCTGCATTTCTGTGAGATCTTCCTAGACCTTTAAGTCATACCCTACATATTCCCAATGAGAAAGATCTGCATGCTTCTTGGGTCAGAGCCTCAGCAGGGTCTCCAGCTCCCAAAGTGATTGACTGGTTCATTGGAGTCACCTTCAATGACTCCAATGGCTGCCTCCATCTGAGCAGCAACAACAAAACCTGTGACATTTTATGAGCTGCCAAGCATTTTCACTTACAATGTCTTATTTGGTTCTCAAATCTTGTTTGAGAAAAAGTGAGGGTTATTAGGCCCATCTGAAGCAGATACAAACTGAGTGCTTAAGTCTGGGGCTGCAGACTCCCAGCCCATGGCTGCTTTTGCTGTTCCACGTTGCTTCTCCCCACCGACTTTGTTCCTTGCTTTCTGGAAAATTTCTGGAAAATAAAATGGTTTTCTATTTGCAAAATGTCCAGGAGAAGTTTTTCGCATACACCCTCTTCTGCCCTCCCTGGTATTTGTGAAACTTGAAGGCATTTTAGAGAACATCTGGGTGACTCTCTAGGCATTTTTGATAGTTCTTCTCATTTCCTTCACTTGATATTCAAATAAACCATCATCGTCTCCTGCTTACTATACTTCAAAATGAACTTTAAGTCTAAGCAGTCCTCATCTTCTTCATGGCTACCACCCTGGCCGCAAACATCATCTTATCTCACCTGAACTAGGTCTGGAGCAGAGGATCCCCAGTAAAAACCACAAAACACCTCCCTGTTCCCAAACTTTGGAACTTGAGAGTTGAGATGGGCCCTGAGGATTGAGAGCAAAGGGCTTGTATTGGGAACATTCAAAGTGCCTTTATGCAAACCCACACAGTTGGCCGTGGGACATTTCAAAGAAAATCTGTGTCCCTTTTCCCTGGCTCCTCTTCTCTCTTAAACCTTCTTATACACTTAGGTTATTTCCTTTTTTCAACTCTTGCCCTCCTACAATTCATTCTCCACTGAGCAGAAGGCATTATTTTTGAAAAAGTCAAATCAGGTCAGTTTTCTTACTCAAAATGGTTTCCCCGCCACGGCCTTCAAGGCTTTCTGTAATCTGGCCCTTGCCTGCCATGCTGACTCATCTCCTAAGCCTCTATGCCTTACCCACTCTGTTCAAGTCCTTGTCTCGTTGCTGCTGTTTCTGGGTACCAAGCACACTTCTGCCTCAGGCCTTTGCACTGATGGTCGTTCCACTTGAGTTGGGGATATCTTTATTCAGATAATTGCATGGCTGTTCCCTTGCCTCAAAGAGCTCTGTTCAAAGAGCTCCTCCTCAGAAGCATCTTCCCCTTATCATTATGCTCTACTTCGTACTTTGCTTTACCCCTAATACGATTTGAACATATGTTGATTAATATGTTTATTCTTTGTCTTTGTCGCTAGGATTATGTCTATCTAGTTCTCAGCATCATCTCTCTAGCAAAGCTTCTGAGGAATTATCTGTAGAAAGAGGTTGAGTGAACCAGTTTTACAGATGGAAAAACAGGCTCACAGTGAGAAAGGCAGGTCAGCAGCAGAAGCAAGACTCCACAACACATCTTCTAATAGTCCTGGGAAATGTCCTCTGCACACAGCCTCCTTTCCAATATTAGTAAAATCAGGTCCTCTTCCAATACGAGATTCTCATTTTGAGAAAGTAATAACATCTTAGCATACCAGTATATTTGAGTTTGCCTTATTTCCTCAGACTTAAACTCATTAATTATCAGAACTGGAGAGAACCACAAAGATGGTCTGTCAAGTTTTATTTTGCAAATAAAGAACCAAAGCCCAGAGAGGATGTCCCACAGTTGGTTGTGGCAGAACCAGACTAGAACTCATGTCTCTCAACTCATAGTAGAGACACTTTCTCCTTCCTTGCATTGCTTAACATTGAATGTCTATGCTTGTTCACAGATTGTGTTGCTTTTTATTAAAATAAGTTTCTACTCCTTGTATTGGCAGGTAGTCACTCCAAAATGTACATTTCACAAGGAAGTTGGGAAATCATATCCTGTCCAGAAAAGCTGCACAGGAAGGAGGCCTGGATTCCTTCTAGAGGTGCACGCGTCCCAGCTGCAGACTGCTCAGCCAGGACTCTCTGGCATCTCTGAGTCAGGGGAGCATGAAACATTCTCAACTGGAGTAGCATTCTCCCTGTGGCCATGCTACTTCCTGCCTGTGTGCCCTCGTGTAAGGCACTTAAGGTCTCAGGACCTCAGCTTCCTCCTCTGGGAGGTGAAAATACCATGCACCAAAATGTTGGATGAGAAAGTGCTTTGTGAGCCACAGAGCATTGGTTAAGGATTCCTAGTGAACTTAGTTGGTCTGGGAAATAGGGTCCCCAATACAATTACAAACCACCTCTCCCCATCTGAGCTTTGATACCTGGAAGGGATGCCCTGGGGGCTGACTGCAGAAGGCTCAGGTTGGGAAAGTTTGAAGTGCTTTATGCTAAGCCAATCTTTAAGCTATAACTGGCCATGGAGGGCTTAAGGGAGAATTTGTGTCCCTCTTTGTCCTGGCTTCTCTGATAAGTGGTTCTTAGACTCATAATTCCAGGAATTATAAAACAACAAAAGCAAAACCCATACAACGTCTCATTTACAGCCTCAGCTCTTCAGTAGGGTATGAGGGATGCAGATGTTTACTATTCATAAGTGGGCAGTTAAACAGATAGAGATCATGAGGTTTTCTGATTGTTTTTGATGAGAAGTAGCTGAGAAGGAGGGAAGATAAAAGACAAGAGGAAAGACAAGAGAGGGAGAGACATCTAGAGGCAGAGACCGGGATAGGCACTGGCTAAGCAGGGTGAGAAGGTGGGGAAACAGCAGCACTGAGGCAGACCAAAGTCAGAAAACGCTTGAGAAGAGCAAGAAAAACAAAGGAATGAGTCAAGAGAGGAGAAAAACAAAGGGAAACAAAAAAAGAGGAGAAAAACAAGACAGGAGAAAAACAAAGGAATAAGTCAAGAGAGGAGCCAAGAGAGGAGACAAGGGAAAGACTGAGAAAAATTCTGAAAGATAAATTTGCAGAAGGAGGAAGAAGAAGGAGGAGGAAGAGTATGGGGAGAGGACATCGGTGTGGACGGAGGGGAGCAAGAGTCTGGGAGGGAGAAAGAAGAGAGCCCAGGGCACAGGGGGAGATGGGGAGCTGCGATTTGCTCCTTGACTGGCTCCTGCTTTAGAAAAATCCTCATTTCCTACTCAGTGGGACTGCCAAAGATCACGTCCTGAGCACAGGAGATATGAGATCATTTGGAGGTACCTAGGGACAGTCACACTGATAGAACTAAACTCTGAGTCCTTAGGGGCCAGAGAGAGTTGCAGGATTTACAGAGAATATAACATGTGTTTCCTAGGGCTGGGTTCCACAGCTCCAGATTCATTGCTCTCTTAGATATTCCGACACATATAGATGACTTTTTAATGCCCGACTTTGTGCTTAGCCTTACCTGGACTTGTCAAGACCTGGAAGCTGTAACACTTCTTGCTGTGCAATTTCCTCTTTGCCTTGGACACAGGCAAAAAAGAAATAGTGACAATTATTCAAGCCATTCAGGATACCTCCCAAACCCTTCTACCTCTTAACACTGTGGTTTAGGTCTCAGTACTGAGAATATTTTAATACATAATAGGAGCTTCACCTGGTTTCTGGAGATGCAGCATATATATATATATATATATATATATATATATTAGCTAATATTGGCTTTTTTGAAGCTCATAAGATATTGGCTCCTAAAGATCCCTCAGGAAACATCTGGTCCATGCTAGGAAATTAGCTGGTCCTTCCTTGGTAAGGAACTATTCAGATAAAAGCAGTCAGAACTCTGACCTGAACAGCAAACATTTAACCAGACTTCAACCAGCATTCAAGGACAGGATTTCTTAAACTATCTTTGTGTCTACAAGATCAGGCCGAGCTGAATGTAACTAAGAATCTTTTGATCCTTTCCCAATAAATAGACACACAATAGTGGTCACATATGTTCTGGGAGTTCCTAGACTTTATATGTCTAAACTGGTTCTTCCTGACATAAAACTATTCCTACTGGCCAGGAATCTGTTAGAAAACTCAGAGTTCAGTAGAAGGAACTCTGGCTTTGGAATGTGGAGGTCTGGTTATTGCTCAAAGTGTGCAGCATGCGAATGCGAACAATTTACCAACCATTACTCAGCCTTACTGATTCAAATTCTGAGGTTTATTGAATAATTTCTTAGATTGCCTTCCAGCTTTAAATTTCTCAGCACCAAAATGAAGTCAGCACCAAAATGAAGGCAATTTCAATCTGTCTCTCTATACACACACACACACACACACACACACACACACACACACACACACAGACAGACATATATACACACACATACATAAATACATATACATATATATGGTCACAATAGACAAGCAGGTATATCAGAAGCCTCAGTTGCTGAGAAAGAGGGATGGAGGGTGAGCCAGAAGTATCTTCTCCCCCATTATAGAAAAAAGGGAAGTTCTTTTTGAGCCCCATTGCATTTTTAAGACTTTTTATGAGATAATGGAGGAAATAGAGGGCTCAGTCCTTCTACTGTCCATATTTCATTCTCAAACCTGTTCTCAGAGGAATGAGTCTGATCTCCACCTGCCATACACGTGGACTTTTGCATTCGTCAGGCCTTCCTAAAACGTTTGAGTATGATGACAGATGGAGCCGTCTGGGTACATTTATGTGCATTTAAGTGTGATAGTGTATTTACTCTTTAAGGGCTGAGTGTTTGAGCCTCTGTGTGTAATTGAGTGTGCATGTGTGGGAGCGAAATTATGGAATGTGTATGCTCACAGCACTGAATGAAAATAAAAGATTGTAAAATCGTGGGGCTTGTGGAATTGTGTGTGCCTGTGCGTGTGCAGTATTTTTTTTTTTAAGTAAGCCACTTTAGATCTTGTCGGCTCCCCTGTCTTCTGTGATTGATTTTGCGAGGCTAATGGTGCGTAAAAGGACTGGTGAGATCTGGGGGCGCCTCCTAGCCTGACGTCAGAGAGAGAGTTTAAAAATCAGGGAGACGGTTGAGAGCACACAAGCCGCTTTAGGAGTCGCGAGGCTCGGAGCCTTCGCTGCTGCTTCCTGATCCGCGCCTAGAGTTTGACCAGCCACTCTCCAGCTCGGCTCTCCCAGCGCCGCCGAGATGCTGTCCTGCCGCCTTCAGTGCGCGCTGGCTGCGCTCTCCATCGTCCTGGCCCTGGGCGGTGTCGCTAGCGCGCCCTCGGACCCCAGACTCCGTCAGTTTCTGCAGAAGTCCCTGGCTGCCGCCGCAGGGAAGCAGGTAAGGAGACTCCCTCGACGTCTCCAGGATTCTCCAGCCCTCCCTTACCCTTGCTCCTGCCCCACTGGTTTGGACTAAGGGATACTCCGTGCTTCTAAAGAGTTTCGGTGCTTTTCTGGGTCCCTCAGTTCCCAAAGCTCTTGAGAAAACTTTCAAAGGCTAGAATCCTCTTCTAACTCTTTTTTTCCCCCTAATAAGCGCGGTCCGTCACAGTTCAGGTGAGTTCCTGCTTGGCATTCAAGAAAATTCCAAGACCTGGGTACTCGTCTGGGCACGAAGGGGTGATGGCGTCTATCCCTGGTGCTGACCCTGGGAAGCGCTGACCCAGGTGCTGAAACGCAGAGCTCTGAAGCTGCCGCCTCTTAGCGTACCTCACTTCCAAACATCGGTACTAGGGCAAAGGGGCACTTTAAAGACGTAACGCAGTATGTTTGAGATTGTGAGAGGTCTCGTTTCCCTACAGTTTACTCGGTAAAAATGGTAAAACAATTCTACTTTGTAGCTCGTGATATGGAAATTGAGTTAAACTGTCGCCACACACTTAATATATGGTGCGCGTGTTTATGTGTGTGCCCTTTGTGTGTGAGTTAAGCCTACAGGTACAGAAAGGTTGCAGAAACATTTGAGCTCTTAAAGCCTTTTCATGTAACTTGGTAATTATAGCAACTACTCTTATTTTTATATCCTTAATTGATTTTAAATGTGACAAGAATGTGCAGCTGTGAAAACTGGATTTTGTGTGTGACCAAATCTGTTCTTTAATTTAGGCTTTTCTTCTCCATCGCCCTTCCTCCTTCTCTTTCTCTCTTTTTCTCTCCCTTCTTCCCTATACAGGAACTGGCCAAGTACTTCTTGGCAGAGCTCCTGTCTGAACCCAACCAGACGGAGAATGATGCCCTGGAACCTGAAGATCTGTCCCAGGCTGCTGAGCAGGATGAAATGAGGCTTGAGCTGCAGAGATCTGCTAACTCAAACCCGGCTATGGCACCCCGAGAACGCAAAGCTGGCTGCAAGAATTTCTTCTGGAAGACTTTCACATCCTGTTAGCTTTCTTAATTATTATTGTCCATACCACACCTCAGATCCCTCACCCCCAAACCCCATTTCTCTTCCCTAATCCTCCAAATCCCCTGCAAGACCCTTGCATTAGAAATTGAACACTGTAAATATAAAATAAAATTATGGTGAAATTATGAAAAATGTGAATTTGATTTCTTATTGAGTAAATATTTCTGTTCAACAATACATAATAAGCTTGAGTGGTGGTTTCGGTAAAGTTATTTGAAATAGGTCCTCCAACGTTCACAAACATCTATTTAAAATTCTCAGTGGCAATAAAGTTTACATTTTAAATGATAACTATTATAATTTGGGTCATTTCAAATAACTCTATGCATGCAAATAATTTCACATAACTCCATGCATTCAAAGTTTAATTCAATGATAATTACTGGGAGGGGCAGGCACACACATTAATTACATATTAAATACATTTAAATTATATGTTAGACTATTGAGATGAGTTTGTATGAATGTTAGGCTGAAAAATCCAACTATCAGGTTAATATGTAAAATATATAACATATGAAAAGATGAAAGAAAAAAATGATTTAGTGGTTGGGGAAAAATCTGGCTTAAATAGCTAAAATGAAGTTCTGAATTTATTTACAATTTGTAAACATTTACTTGGAGAAATACCATTGTTTTTGTATCTTCTTTGACAATCCTCTCTAACTGAACATTGCTAAATGACTATCTCTGTTTTAAAAGCAAGTTTTTAAGATATTTTTTCTCAGGGAGAAATATCACTTTTTTAATAAGTTTCCTTCTGGAAGTACTATAGGTTGCAAGAAACGCATGTTGGCTTACCTCACTGAATGCTATGTTGCAGGTTTTGGAGCTCAAAATCATAATTATAAAATAGCTGAAGGAGCCATCTCAAGTCTTCTCTTAATTTTATCAATATGGGAGTCAAATAAAAACACAAAAATAGTCTTAAATACTCAGTAAAGGATAGCTATTATTAGTAATCCTATAACAACATACTAAATGGGACCACCTGAGACAGAAATGAAAACATTGCTAATTTAACTTACAGAGACCTAAAGAGATATCCTTTGGGGGATGTGTGTTTTAGTTATCAACTGCATTTCTGCATAGCTACTCAGATAAAAACCAAATAATATATAGGCTCAATATAAATCTTCATAGTATAAACCGATAGTAGCACAGAAATATTTAAGAGGAACTTAATATTTTATAGAAAATAATTATGTTAAATAATACACATTTGAATGTGGCTAGCTTAGAGGAAGTTAATTTCTGAACAGCTGATCAAACAAAAGAAAAAAGTTCAAGCCACTTTACTAATCTCTGAAACCAGAACATCCTTTGAAGTTCTGATATATCTTTTATTTACAAGACATTTAGGTGGGGGGATTAATGCATGTCCACTTATGGGATCTGTCTATGCTAAATGCCTTATGTATATCTTGTTACCAAAAACCTCAGTGGAGTAATAGCATCATATTATTAAAAGTTAAGCACAGATAAGAACACAACTTAATGATATTCTGGGCCATATAGGAGTGTCAGGGGATTTCGAGTTTTTAGTACTATCTTTAGTTGTCAGTTCTCAATAGTAGTATGAAAATAATTGGTAAGAATTATGTAGTCATATGTTCACATATATTCATATTTTTAATTTAAAGCTTAAATTGAGTAAAACACCTGAACATGATTAACTATCTTTCAGTCTCAGTTTGCTTACTGCTGTAAGCAGAGGGCTGTGTTAGAAATGGCACTCACAGCTGGGCACTGTGACTCATGCCTGTAATCCCAGCACTTTGGGAGGCCGAGGTGGGAGGATTGCCTGAGCTCAGGAGTTCACGACCAGCCTGGACAACATGGTGAAACCCTGTCTCTACTAAAATACAATATATTAGTCAGGCAGGGCGGCATGTGCCCGTAGTCCCAGCTACTCGGAAGGCTGAGGCAGGAGAATTGCTTGAACCTGGGAGGCGGAGGTTGCAGTGAGCTGCATTGTGCCACACTTACACCCTTTTTAGATGTGATTGCCAACTGTCATTTTGTGCTTTGACATTGACAAAGGTGCTCAATGAGTGCTGATCTTGGGCCATTTTAAGTAGTTGACAGAGTATAGCTTTATTCTGCTTTGTTTTATTTAACGTATACAGAGGGTCTTACTTTTTACTTCCTATTTAGTTCATTTGAGTTCCTTTTAAATTTGATTCACTGAAAAAGTCCAGCATTCTAGCCTGTTTATTGTCTCACCACAGTGAACCATCTGTATATTTTCCTTCTTCCCTGCCACAACCATGTGCTTCTGCCATCCTGTGAAGCCTGGTATTTATTTTAATGGAAGAAATTGGGCTAGGTGCTCTTTACTTCTGGGCCTTACTTTCCTCCCCTGAAAATAGGCATACAGCAGTAGCAATCCCTTGCATTTATGAGGATTCATGAGATCATATCTTTAAAGTTCTTAGTACGTGCTGAACAGTTAGTACATGTTAGATGTTACAACTGATGCCAATTTTTTTCTCACATGTTGCCTTTGCTATTTCCTGCCATTTCCACAAGAGAAACCTAATCCAGCCTTCAAGACCCATATTATATACTCCTTGCTCCATACAATTCTTGCTTTATATCCTCAAGTGGAATATGTGCCTTCTCTGAGTACTTAATCTGTCCCTTTAATGGTGCTTACTTATCCCTTTGAACCATTCATGATAGTTGTGTGAATCTATGTAGGAAAGTGAGTGTGTGTGAACCTCCTTTGAATACAGTGCATAGTAGTTTCTCAGTGCTCACTGAAAAAGTGAATGAATGATTTATGAGTGTATCACAGTGTCTAGTGATATAAATTTCTGTTTACTAGATGGCAGCATTCTTATTGTTTTCATTTGCATAGGAAAATAACATTAGTGGCCATTCTATGTGATGCTAATGCGACAACAGAAATGGTACATGGTTATGATTTTAATAACCACTGAAGCATGTGGTTGGCAGACTTGGTCACTTTGGAAGCTTCAACCAGTTCAGTTTTCCTTAACCAAGGCACAAAGCCCCCAGTAGGGCTGCCCCACTGCCCACTAACTATTGGGCTCACAGTTATAGAAATCAGATTCACTAGCCCTTTTTTCACATTTGTTTATTTCAAGATCATGTAGATCTATTTTTGACCCTAATACATGGCCAATTTTCTTGGCCTTGACTGAAACTATTCTCAAAACTTTGACAATTCTGTTTTATGGGGACACAAAGTATACCTTTAACTCTAAATATCCAATATGAAAGGAAGCTCAGAAATTATGTCATCCTCACCACTTATGTTACTGCACGATGACTTCGAGAGATTAAGGTATCTGCCTAAGATGACACAGTAAGTTGATGCAGAGTTTGAACAAAGCTAGGCTCTCCCTCTCCAATCTCAGGGTTATTTTGATTATTCTACTACACTTCCCCTCAAGGAATCTACCATTCTAGATAATTGCTATGTTTTATTAGTCTGATATCAATGCTAATTTTGTTTCTGGAGCTTCCTTACCTTCCACTAAACAATTTGTTTTCTCCTGAAAGAAGACAATTGGTAGAAAATAACTTGTACATTAGGAAGAAATGGTAGAGGCATTGAATAGGAAGAAAAGAAATTCAAGGGACACAGTCTTTCACTAGATTAGACCCAAAAAATAAAGGATGCTTCTGTCCTGGAGTGGGAAAAAACGGGCTGTCCCAGAACATAGATACATTTTTAAAATAAAGAGATAGCAATGTGCCTTGAAAGCTAGTCTTCAAATAAGCCACGGTTCACAACCACAAAACTAAGAAGGAAACACTTCAATGACCACCTCTGGCTCTTTAGTAAATAAGAATGAATGCTTTAATTCCAGCTGTTCTGCTTTTTATTACCTAAAATGTGCCTCAGTGTCAAAGATGTGCTGAAAACTGGGAAACAAAGTTTATATTTCAAGGACCCTGCTTTCAGGAGGCTGAGTCTAGTAAGTAACATACATTCATAAAAATAACCAAATGCTATAATGGAGGTTTGTATACAGTGCTAGGAGAGAGCTGTCAATGACTCCTCTCTCTCTCTCTCTCTCTCTCTCTCTCTCTCTAAACTATTCTTATTAGTTTTTAATTGTGTTTTAGAAGTCTAAGAGGTTTTGTTCTGGATGAAATGAATAAGTTATAGGTATAATGATGTAGTATACACTTTGATAACATAATCTACATTAGCTTGATATGTGCTAATATTTCTCTTTTGCATACGAAGAAGCCAAGAATCAAAGAGATTAAGTAACTTGCCAAAGATGTCCCCAGCTGCTTAAGGGTAGAGATGAAACCAGGTCATCTGATTTCCAATCCAGTGCTCTTCCTACTGTATCTTAGGGAGAAGAGGAGAGTGAAAGGAAAATTGTAACTTGCTGGACAAATTCAGAATAGATCAGCTCTAGGCCATCTAACTTAGCTCTTCAATTTATAATACAAATGGGTATTACTACTCTATTATTGTTAGAGGAGAAAGCAATTTAGGCTCTGGGATTGGGATTTAATTTTGTGACTTTATTAGGGGCATTCTTTCCAAGGAATTGTTTGTAATCTTTCCTCTCATATATTCAATATAGTAGCTTTAACTTTACTAAATGAATGAATGAATAAACAAATAAAAAATAAAATCAATGACTTCAGGTTTTAAGCACTCCTTTTGTCATTTAATTCCTCATACACAGCTTTTAGTACATCTCAGGGTGTGGGCAGGTTTAGCTTGAAGGAACTACAAACCGACTGGCCACAGTGTTTGCTGCACAGGCCATCGTGTCTGCCTCTGTCTTGACTGGGTAGTAGCCATGTCTTTCACCCTCTGACCTTGTAGGCGTACCTGTAAAAAGTTGCCTGAGCTGAAATCTGGGGACCTGAGTATTTCTTTTTTGAAATTTATAAATAAGGTCAACTTTTACATAAGTGAGCATTTATGTCATTGCAGTTGATATACCTCCCAGGGTCTCATATGAATATTCCAGGTCACATAAGTAGTAAAGGGTCTCATATAAATATTCTAGGTCAGATAAATTGTCATTTTATTTCTATTAGTTTCGTATGTCTTCAGAATATGGTACATTAGGATAATGAAGTTGTTATCTAGATATTAAATAGTGCTATTAATATAAATAATATTTCAAAGGAATTTAGAAATTTAAGTTAAAGTTCAAATAGTTAATAAAGATAATGCATTTCCAGTTAATTGCTGCTTAGTTTTATCTTTCCTGTTTAAAAATCCCAAAAGTACATTATTATTTCCAATGCTGCATTAAGGTCAGAAGACACACTTTATGAAGGGAAACATTAAACTGCCCTAAAATTGCTATCTTTGGGTATCAATGTGTTCAGCTACAAAATACACATCATGAGAGTAAAATTCACAAGTTAAACAAGAACATAATTTTTCCCTCACTTTTCCATGTATTCTCACCCCCCAAACAAGGATAGACAGGAATGATTCTACTAAACTTCTCACTACCCTCTTGCTCATCATCATTTTTGTTTGTAATTATACATGGATTAGCATGACGGACTCATGTGTAAGACCCCTAATCAAGTTCTACAGCCTTTGCAAAGTCTTCTGGAACTTCTTGGTTCTCAGGTTCCTTCTCTCATTTGATTTACCAAACACTTACTTAATGGGTTACTTGTTTTCGTTATGGCAAACTGATTTCTGAAGTTGTTGCAGCTGCCTTCCTTCTTCATTCTCCTCTTTTTCTTCCTCTTTCTCTTCCCAGTTCTTCTTTTCTAATGCACACTTCGAGTAAACCACCCCTCTGTGTATTCTCAGCAGTGTGGTTGAAATTGGCTCCATTTCCAGTTCAGGAATGATATTAGAATTGATTAAGCCAATTAGAATGTACCATCCTCTGGATGTAGCGATTGGTTCAAGAATAGTCACATGACCATGAACTTCTTTGGGCACTACTGGGATGTCTGATAGTGCTGATAGTGGATGAAGAAGTAATCCTGAGAGCTTTTGTCAATCATATTAAGATTTTCTCTGCAGTTTGAAAGCCTGTGTTGTAGAAGGCAGAGTAGAGAGGTGTAATAAAATTGGGTCTTTTGTGTACTTATTACAGTACAATATTAACCTTAATTTAAAAAAAATCCTCACCATTGTATTTTTTTGTATGTATGATCCAATAAGTTCTCTTTATTTTTTAAAAGACATTTGGGTAAGATTTTTCCTTTACTTTTAACGGAATTTTTCTTATACAGATGCACTTAGTGCTATCTTACACTGTTAGTGCTGTGTGTATGCATGTACACGTGTTTCTATGGTTGTGTTTTTGTTTATGTATCTATAGCCACTTATATACTTATGCTTAGCCCAATTTTTCAAGATAAAATTTCTAAGAAGAAAAAGACCAGGCTTTACTAGACTTTTTATCTTTTGAAAACCCTAGTATGCAACTGGCATATACTAGCTTCTTTACAAATGCTTTTGATAATAAAGAAAATAATAACTTGCAATTTTAAAAATATTTTCCAATTTATTAAAGCATTCTAAAACTCTTATCTCACTGGATTTTCACACATTTTATAATTCATAAGTTAGATGATAGAATAGCAATTTCTAGCTCCATGTAGATGTAGAAACTGACGTTCAAGGTGTTTAAGCAACTTTCCCAAACACCGATAGCTTACATGGAAAAGTTTAAAATTAAGAATTTTAATTCTTCTGAGCTCTTCTGAGAAATTAGTCCTTAAAAATGTATGGACAATTATTATTTCCCTTATCTGAGTGCTTTCTTCTCCAGACTAAATTCTTTCAGTTACTTTAACATTTCTTGCATAGCTTCACTTCAAATTCTCCTCACTACTTTGGATGCTCTGTCCAAGCACTGCTTAAATTAATCTATATATTTCTTAAAGGTTGATATTCAAAACAGAATGCAATATTACAAGTGACTGCTAATTAATATCCCCTAAAATGAAGCTGCTTCATTCTTCTAGAGTAGAGGGGGTTCCCTTCTATTAATGCAGCTCTGGAATGGGGCTGCAGTGCTATAGCTGTTCACTTTTGGTGGGTGCTATCTTGTGGTGATGAACCATCTATACACTAGTCTGAACTTTTGTTCTTAATCAAGTAGTTATAAGGAATCCCTTCATGTGAATATGGGTTACCCACCCATAGAAGAAGTAATGTAGTAGTTGTAAAGACTGTGGGTACCTGGGACCCTTTGTTCATGAAACTTACTTGGGCCTTCAAGACGTGCATGGACTCTAAATAGTACATATCATTCTCATTTGTTTATGGAGTGCTGCTGTGTGCACCCAAGCTTATGGGCTGGCGGACCAGTCAATACTCAATTCCTAGAAACTCGGACTGCAATGTAACTTGATAGACTCTGGTCAAGCATTCGATCTCTAGCAGGGTCTAGGAAGAGGCCAGAAGCTGTAGGTTTTTTTGGTTTTGTTTTTTAAAGGAGCATGGTTATCTGTATAGGATAGAATAGCTTAATTCCAAAACATGACTCATCATGAATCACCTACAGAAGCTAGGCAAATGTTCCCTAAAGCCTTCTTATGCACCACATGCAATCCAAACACTATGGATCTTCTGGGAATTATGGTCAAAATAGTAGAGCTGCTTATACAGAAGCCCAGACCTATTTCAAGGACTTCTTTTCTTCTAAGTCTTTCTAAAACCTGGGAGATTTTCAGATTACTTGGTAATGGGCCTTAGTTGTATGTCCAAAAATGGTATATGCTGCTTCCATCCTAAGAATCCTGCTAGCTGTTTTGTCTCTTTTTGCTAGGAGGAGAGAAATAGGTGCATCTAAATTCTTTCAGTTACTTTAACATTTCTTGCATAGCTTCGCTTCAAATTCTCTTCACTACTTTGGATGCTTTCCAAGCACTGCTTGATCTATATATTTCTTAAGGGGTGATATTCAAAACAGAATGCAATATTACAAGTGACAGCTAAGTAATCATGATAGAATGATTTATAATCTTACCAAGATTACTAATCATCTTAGTAAGAATATAGATCATTCTATCAGGAAGACATATACATGTGTATGTCCATTGCAGCACTGTTTGCAATATCAAAGACATGGAATCAACTATAAATGCCCAACAATGATAGACTGAAAAAAGAAATGTGGTACATATACACCATGGAATACTGCACAGCTATAAAAAAGAAATGAAGTCATGTCTTTTGCAACAACATGAATGGATCTGGAGGCCAATATCCTAAGCAAACTAACACAAGATCAGAGAACCAAATACCACATGTTCTCACTTATAAGCGGAAGTTAAACATTAGCAACACATAAATACAAAGGAAGGACAATGAAAACTGGAGCTTACTTGAGGGTAAAGGGTGACAGGAGGGCGAGGAATAAAAAAATATCTATCGGGTACTAGGTTTACTACTTGGGTGACAAAATAATCTGTACACCAAAACCCTGTGACACACAATTTACCTATACAACAAACCTGTAATACACCCCTGAACCTAAAATAAAAGTTTTAAAAAAATCTCAATATGACCCAGACCACTAGACCCCTAGATAACTCACTGATGTTGAAGGCCCTTGAATTTTCTAGAATTCATTTGCCATCTTGCAGCATGCTTTCGTCTTACCAAGATGTTTAGAGATATTGCTCTATTTTGCTTATTTGTTCCAGTCTCCAGTGATATCCATGTAATTAACAGGCATAAAGCCCTATGAAATGTAGAGGTGATTGAAGTCCCTCCTGAGTAGATTATGTAATAACATAGAGTTTGAGAGTTGATGTACCCCCAGGTAGGACCTTGAAGGTATATTGCTATCCCGGCCAACTAAAAGCAAACTCTTTTTGTTGATCTTATCAACAAGTATAGAGAGGAAAATACATTCTCCAGATCAATAGCTATATACCAGGTGCCAGGGAATATGTTAATTGGAGTTACTATTTTATTAGTTTTATGATACTTCACTGTCACTTTTCAACATTCATCTGCCTTCTGAACAAATCAAATACAGGCGACTTGTGTGGAATACTACAGGAATTACTCTCCTTGTATTTTTTAAGTCTTTGATAGTGACACAAACCTCGGCAGTGCCACTTGAAATGTGATATTGTTTTTGGTTCACTATTTTGATAGTTTAAGGCTGTTCCATTGGCTTCCATTTACCTTTTCTACAATAATGGCTCCTATTCCATAGGTCAGGGAGTCAGGGAATTCTGTCAGTTGGGGAGATTTTCTATATCAACTCTAAATTTTAGACCTTGGGAAGATCCAAAAAGTGGGTACAGCAACACTTGTGCTTATGGTGAGATGAATCTGAACTAAAAGTTTATTGATCATCTGATATCTATAAGCTCCTACACTGACTTGTGGACAACAGTGGAGTTTTGACTTTGTTTAGCATGAGTTTGGAGCTAATGTCCAGTAATCTCCCCCAAACTCTGGCAATTTCTTCTTTCTTAATATACAGTTACCCTGATAAATGCATCCAAATCTCTTTGGGAAGGTTGAAAGTATACATTTTTGTATACATTTTTGGTTGTTTAGCAGGATCCTGTTCTTTCTCAAGTAGATCACACTTCCCTCTATTCAAGGAGCTCTGGTATGTGAAGCTGCTCAAATAATGGAACAGGTTTAAGTGCTATAGCTTTCTTTTGTGGCAATTCAAGTCACCTTGATGTTCATTAGACCTTGAGTTTTTTTATTTTATATATATATATAAAAATATATATTATATATATATTTTATATATATTTATATAAAGTAAAACTGCCCATTGACTTCAGTTTCAGGGAAACCCAGATCAATTAAACAATAATGAATACCTGTATAGGTCAAACCATTTTGACTTCTACTTTACCTCTACTGCTTGTTGTGGTAAGCACATTCACCTCATCTCTTGCTTTAAGCACCATCATTGGCCTCTGATACCTCAGGATCCCACAATAAAATAGACTCCCAGGAATTCAGAAAGCATCCCATTCACAGCCTTATAGAAAGAGTGTTACTGGACCCTCTTATGAGACATAGGTAGGAGGTGAATGAGCAAGTGCTACATAATAAAGCCACTCCAATATTCCAAGCTCCCTGATCCAGGACAATTTCCTCTATCATAAACCAGTAAAACGTTACTTTAACTTTATTTAGTTTAGGCCACTTTAGGGTTTAGGTTCTAGTCAACTAAGCAAGAAAACTATGAGAGCCACTTCTAGTCACTAGAGCTGATAAATAATACATGTAACCCAGAATATCTCCTTAATATACCCACATTAACCAATTTAGTCTAATCTAACATCATATTTCTTCCATTCTTAGTAGTCATTCTCATACATTTCTGTCGGTCTTTTTTCTCAACATGTTTTGCCAAAATTGTAAAAAAAATTTTTGGTGCTACTTTTTCAATGTTGCTCTTATACCTTACTGTCTGGGAACTGCTGGGATTTCATTCTATGATAGCTCCAGAAACAAAGGAGATAGTGGGGATACATCCTAAAGAGAAAGAGTAGTAGCAGTTCCTTCTAAGGCAACAGTTTTAGTGGCGTACTAAAGTTTCTTCAAGAAAATGGAGACTAACTTCTTCGGACAAGGGCAAAAGGAGACCTGGCAGAATTCAGGGGTTGAAGTTTGCCAGCTTCACCAGAATCTGACCACATGTCCCCATCCCACCAATCTTCAGTGTCCTACTCCTCTCAAAACAATGCATTTAACATAAAAGACCCTTTGAGGCTATTAAATCAATTTGCATTTGATTTTTTCATTTTTAGAATTGAATTTCAGTTTTAGTTTTTAAGAAATCTTAGCCTTATAAGCCAAGGAGATAAAAAGGCACTTTTAGAGTAACAACAGAAGCTTTCTGGTCACTTACCTACACATGGAGATAAATTTCATAGGAAATTAAATCCATGAGCTTATATTTTTTTTCTCGATTGTCCAGTACCATTATTCCTAGTATCCTTCTTATTTTCATGAAAATGTTCTTGGTAGCAAGTACTTGGCCATCTAAAGACTTGCCTTCTATAGGTTCTTGATTATTGGCATGTACAGGTGATAATTCAAGTAACCTTTGTCATGTGTATAAATATCTCCTTCACCACAGACTTACTGATGCCTACAAGTATAATGAAATCTGTTAATTAGTAACCCAGAACCAATTCAGAGAATCCTTCTTTAAGGTCCTGTTCCCATGGAACAAACTTTTGTACCAATTTCTGTATTGACTGGAGTTTGATCAGGGTAATAGAATCACTATGAGTGATACAGAGTATAGGACTTTTAAACAGAGATTAAACCTTACACCATTGTGGGGGCTGGTGAAAAAAGTTTATAGGAGACTACTTTGTTGGCTGGCCTGGTGATAAAAGTTGAGAAGAAAACCTGGCTGTAAAGTGAGATGAACAAAAGAAGCCGGGAGACTGTGCAAACTAGATTTCATAAGAATTAACTGGAATTTTTATCTGTCTCTCACCATCTCCAACCTCAACTACTTGAGAAACTTGTAAAAACCACTGGTGTTCTTGGGCAAATATCTGTGTACATGCTTGTCCCCGGAGTCAGAGAAGATATGGTGGCAGCTGGAGCAGCAGTGGACCCAGCAAATCAATGGCGACATGTGCAAATTGCAGTGTCTCCTGGGATCCTACATTGTACAGGTTGCTGTTTCACTTTCACCTTATAAATCTCATGTAAAAAAACATCTTTGAGACAGGATCTTCTTGTGTTTCCCAGGCTAGAGTGCACTGGTACAATCATGGCTCTCTGCAGCCTTGACCTCCTGGACTCAAGAGATCCTGTCACCTCAGCCTCCCTAGTAGTGGGGACTACAGGTGCATGCCACCATGCCTGTTTAATTTTGTATTTTTAAAAAATGGTGGGGTTTCCATGTTGCCCAGGCTGGTCTTGAACTCCTGAGCTCAAGCAACTATTACACCTTGGCCTTCCAAAGTACTGGGATTACATGTGTGAGCTGCCTGGCCTCATATAAATTTTTTAATATCTAACCCTAACTTGGAATCTGTATCAGGTTGGGTATTCTGGAGAACATGGTTCCAGCTTAAGTAGCCACAGTTGTTAAGAAATGTAGGCTCATTTATTAGAACTTCTTCATTGATAATGTATTAATTAGAACTCCTACTCTTTTGAGAGTACACTTCAAACACATTTACATTTAGTGATGAGCACTTCTATGTATAATTAAGAAATTGTGTCATGGAAAATAAATCTGGAAAATATGACATAAACAGGACCAACAATTATTCTCTTTTTAAATTTGTCAGTTATCTGTGTAAGCAATAGACCAACAATTTGCATGGCCTAAAATGGCTATATTTGGAACAGCATATCGTTACAAGTTGCCTCTTTCAAAATCTTCACCAAACAAGTTTAATCCTGCACTGTAAAAAGTACTACAAAATGCAAGAATGAAAAAACATTGTAGAAGAAAAAAAATTAAAATTCACTCTTAAGAATGTTAAAGGCAGCAGAGGAATTAGAGTGTCCAGGTACAGGGAAGAAAAAATAAATTATAAGATTATATTTGGAAAGATATACAGTATAGATAAAATGAAAAAAATAGTCTCTCTTAAATTGGGTTTTGCAATGTTTCTAAGGCCTAACTATATGTTGTTTATAAGAAATTTATAAGCATAAAGACAAAGACATAGATAGATTAAAAGTAAAGGATGGAAAAAGATACATCATGATAAATCAAAAGAAAACAGGAACTTTTCAGACAAAAAAGACTTCAGAACAAGAAAAGTTATAGGGCTAAGGGGGTAATTACACAATGATAAAAGAGTCAGTCCTCCAGGAAGATATAGTAATCATTAACATGTATGCACCTAATCACAGAGTATCAAAATGTTTAAGGCAAACCTGTTAGAAATGCAAGGAAAAATAAACAAATCTACAGTTAAACCAATCTATGTTTGGAGACTGCAATGTCTCTCTATCAATAATGTGCATATCCAACAGGCAGAAAATCAGTAAGGATATAGTTGACCTAAGCAGCACTATCAATCAACTAGAATGAATTGACATTTATAAAATACTTCAGCCAACAACAGCAGAACACACATTTTTCTTAAGCTCACATGGAACATTAACCAAGACAGACTATATTCTGAGTCATAAAACATATCTAAACAAATTTTTAGAATTAAAATAATTAAAGAAAAAAGTAAAAACACCATACCAAATATGCTCTGAGATCACAGTGGAATTAAACTAAAAAGTTAGAACAGAAAAATAGCTAAAATTTTCTCAAATATTTGTGAATTAAACATCACAATTTTAAATAACACTTGAGTCAAAGAAGTCACAAAAAATTAAAACATTGTTTTAAAAATTTTTTAATTTGCTTTATATTCGGTATTAAAACACAGTTTTAAGTAAAGAAAAATGAAAATAAAACTGATCCAAATTTGTGGGATGCAGCAAAAGCAGTGCTTAGTAGGAAATTCATAGCATTAAATGGATGTATTGGGAAAGAAGAAAGATTAGGCCAGGCGCAGTGGCTCAAGCCTGTAATCACACTTTGGGAGGTTGAGGTGTGCAGATGGCTTGAGCCCAGGAATTCTAGACCAGCCTGAGCAATGTGCCAAAATCCCGCCTCTACAATTTTTTTTTTTTAATTAGCCAGGCATAGTAGTGCACCCTTGTAGTCTAAGCTACTTAGGTCATTGAGGCAGGAGAATCACTTGAGCTGGGGAGGTTGAGGCTGGGATGAGCCATGATCCTGCCACTGCACTCCAGCCTGGAAGGCAGAGAGAGAACTTGTCTCAAAAAAAATTAAAAGAAAAAGAAAGAAAATAAGAAAGACCTGAATTAAGTGCCTACCTCAGGAAACTAAAGAAAGATAAGCAATATAAATCCAAAGCAAGCAGAAGAAAATAAGTAATAAAATTTAGAACAAAAATTAGAAACAGAATATCAATAGAAAAAAATCAATGTAATCAAGAGTTGGTTCTTTAAAAAGCTCAATACAATTAATAAACCGCTAGCCAAGGTAACAGAAAAAAAAGAGCAAAAAGACAAAAATGACAAATACCAGAAATCAAAAGGGGTAATCATTACTACTTCTATAGTAACCAAAAAGATTAAAAAAAATATTGTAAACATATCCATGTCCACAATTTTAATAATTTAGATAAAATAGATCAATTTCTTGAAAGATAAAAACCACTCATACTTGAACAAGAAGAAACTGGTAATCTAAATGAGCTGATTTCTACCAAAAAAAAAAAATTGAATGAGAAATGAATAACTTTCCAAAAATAAAGCACCAGGCTCAGACGATTTTACTGGTAAATACTACCAAACATTTAAGGAATAAATTATACTATTGTTTCATCTCTTCCAGGAAATAGAGGCAGAGGAAATCAGATAAAGCATTACAAGGAAGAAAAGCTGACACACCAACACTTCTCATGAACACAGATGCAAAAATTATTTAAAAAATCAAATCAAAGTCAACAATGTACAAAACGAATTACACACTACAACCAAGTGGGACGCTTTTCCAAGTATGCAAGTCTGGTTTAACATTCAAACATCAATCAGTATAACCTACCACATAAAGTAACTGAAGAAGAGGTGGCACAAACAAATGGAAAAACATTCCATGCTCGTGGATAGGAAGAATCAATATTGTGAAAATGTCCATACTGCCCAAAGCTATTGATACATTCAATGATATTCCCATTAAACTACCATTGACAT
The DNA here is from genome assembly GCA_963574635.1 of Cheracebus regulus. Lineage (NCBI taxonomy): Eukaryota > Metazoa > Chordata > Mammalia > Primates > Pitheciidae > Cheracebus > Cheracebus regulus. Next base: position 22,355 of record CAUYQU010008898.1, read on the forward strand.
TCTTCACAGAATTCAAAAACACTATTCACAAATTCATATGGAACCAAAAAAAGAACCTCAATAGCCACGACAACCCTAAGCAAAAAGAAACATACTGGAGGCATCATGCTACCTGAATTCAAACTATACTATGAGGCTGTAACCAAAACAACATGGTACTGGTATAATAATAGACACACAGATCAATGGAACATAATAGAGAACCCAGAAGTAAGACTGCACATGCATGCATCTGATCTACAAACATGACAGAGGCAAATAATGAAGAAAGGACTCCCTTTTTAATAAATGGTGTTGGGAGAAACAGCTAGTCATATGAAGAAAAACTGGAACAGGACTCCTTCCCTACATCATATACAAAATAACCCACAAGATAGATTAAAGACTTAAATGTAAAACACAAAACTATTAAAAACCCTAGAAGAAAATGTAGGCAATGCCATTCAGGACATAGGCGCAGACAAAGATTTCATGATGAAGATGTCAAAAGCAATTGCGACAAAAGCTAAAACTGACAAATGGGATCTAATCAGATTAAAGAGCTTCTGCACAGCAAAAGAGACTTGGAACCAACCAAATGCCCATCAGTGATAGACTGGATAAAGCAAACACACCACATATATATCACGGAATACTATGCAGTGATAAAAAAGGATGAGTTCATGTTCTTTGCAGGGACATAGATGAAGCTGGAAACCATCATTCTCAGTCAACTGACACAAAAACAGAAAACCAAACGTTGCATGTTCTTAGGCATAAGTGGGTGTTGAACAATGAGAACACATTGACACAGGGAGGGAAACATCACACAGTAGAGCCTGTCGGGGGCTGGGGGAGGGATAGCATGGGGTTGGGGGATTGGGGAGGGATAGCATTAGGAGAAATACCTAATGTAGATGATGGGGGGATGGGTGCAGCAAACCACCATGGCACGTGTATACCTAGATAGCAAACCTGCATGTTCTGCATATGTACCCCAGAACTTAAAGTATAATTTTAAAATAAGAAGAAACAATCATCAGAGTAAACAGACAACCTACAGAATGGGAGAAAATTTTTGCAATCTATCAATTTGACAAAGGTCTAATATCCAGCATCTACAAGGAACTTAAACAAATTTACAAGAAAAAAAACAAACAACTCCATTAAAAAGTGGGCAAAGGACATGAATGGTCAGTTCTCAAAAGAAGATATACATGCGATCAGCAAACATATGAAAAAAGCTGAATATCACTGATCGTTAGAGATATGCAAATCAAAACCACAATGAGATACCATCTCATGCCAGTTAGAATGGCTATTATTAAAAAGTCAAAAAACAACAGATGCTGGTGAGGTTGCAGAGAAAAAGGAATGCTTTTATACTGTTGGTGAGAATGTAAATTAGTTCAACCATTGTGGAAGACTGTGCCAATTCCTCACTGACCTAAAGGCAGAAATACCATTTGACCCAAAAATCCCATTACTGGGTATATACCCAAAGGAATACAAATTGTTCTATTATAAGGACACATGCACATGTATGTTCACTGGAGCACTATTCACAATGGCAAAGACGTGGAATCAACCTAAATGCCCATGAGTAATAGACTGGATAAAGAAAATGTGGTACATATATACCATGGAATACTATGCAACCATAAAATGTAATGAGATCATGTCCTGTGGAGGAACACAGATGAGATGGAAGCCATTGTCTTCAGCAAAATAATGTGGGGACAGAAAATTAAATACCACATGTTCTCACTTATAAGTGGCAGCTGAATGATAACACAAGGACATGTTGGGGAGAACAACACACACTGTGGCCTGTCAAGGGGAGGTGAGGGGAGGGAGAGCATCAGGAAGAATAGCTAATGACTGCTGAGCTTAATACCTAGGTAACAATATGATCTGTGCAGCAAACCACCATGGCACATGTTTACCCATGTAACAAACCTGCACATTCTGCACATGTACTCCTGAACTTAAAATAAAAATTGGAAATTATGAAAAAAGAAAAGAGAAACTAAAGAAGAACAATAGCATGATTATATCAATAGATTAAAAAATAAGTATTTGACAAAATCCAACACCTATTTAAGATAAAAGATCTCAGCAAACTAGGAGGGAAAATTCATCAAGTTTATGAAGAATCTCTACAACAAACTTAGAGCTAACATCATACTTACTGATGAGAAACTAGGTGCTTTCCCCCTAAAATTAAGAAAAGGCAAGCATGTTCTGTCACCTCAGTCCTACTCAACATCATGCAGAAAGTCCTAGTTAGTGTAATATGGGTAATAAAAGAAAATTTTTAAAAGTATACAGATTGAAAAGAAAGAAATATAACTGTTTCTGTTTGCAGATGACATAATTTTCTATATAGAAAATCCCAAAGAATTAGAAACAATAACAAAAAACCTTTGAATTTAACAAGCGATTATAGTGAGGTTTGCAGAATACAAGTTTAATGTACAAAAGACACTTTCTTTCCAAATGCCATAGATGAACAATTGAAATTTAAATTTGAAACACAACACAATGGCACTAGCATCAAAACATAAACAAAAAAATTAAAAAATGACCAAATATAATCTACCAAAACATATACAAGATCTATGTGAGGAAAATTATGAAACATTGATGAAAGAAATAAAAAAGATTCAAATAAATTGAGAGATAGCCTATGTTTGTGGGTAGGATGATTCAACATTGTAAAGATGTCAGTTCTTCTCAACTTGATCTACAGATTCAACGTACTCTCAATCAAAATATCAGCTAGAAATATGGTAGATGTTGACAAATGTCTTCTAAAGTTTACGTCAAACACAAAAGACCCATAATAGCCAACACAATACCGAAGAGCCAAGTTGGATGACTGACAGTACCCTACATTAAGCATTACTATAAGGCTACAGTAGTCACAATAGCCTGATATTGGAGCAACAATTGACAAATAGTCAATTAGAACAGAACAAAAAGCCCAGTAATAAACCCATAGAACACAATCAATTGATCTTTGAAAAATGCAAAAATTGATCTTTGAAAGTTTAATGAAAAAAGAATACTATTTTCAACAAATGGTATTGGGATAATTAGATGTTCATGTGCAAAACAGAAAAAGCAACAAATGAAACAAAATAAAATGAAAACAAAAATTCAAAGGATCTAGACACAAAAAAATGCAGCTTTCACAAAAATTTACTAAAAATGTAACCAAATAGAAACAGAAATATATAAATCATTTAGCACCTTGCTCAACATGATATATCACTAGGAAACCTTTTTGGCACCAGGAACCAGTTTCATGGAAGACATTTTTCCCACAGACAAGGGGATAGGGGGATGATTTTGGAATAAAGCTGTTCTACCTTAGATCATCAGGCATTTGATTCTCATAAGGAGCATACAACCTAGGTCCTTTGCATGCACAGTTCATGATAGGTTTCACACTCCTGTGAGAATTTAATGCCACCACTGATTGGACAGGAGGTGGAGCTCAGGTAGGAATGTTTGCTCACCCATTGCTCACCTCCTGCTGTGTAGCCTGGTTTCTAACAGGCCACAGATTGGTACCAGTCCATGGCCTGGGGGTTGGGGACCCCTGATCTAGAAGATAACATGGTAGAAAATCTCGATGACTTTTACATTTGACATCTAATGGATGACCCAAGGAAAAAGAAATGGTAAATTGAAACTTTATAAAAATTAAAAACTTATCTGTGGAAGACACTGCTAAGAGGATAAAAAGATAAGCCACAGAGTGGGAGAAACTATTATAAAACAGACATTTGATGAAGGACTTCTGTATTAGTCAGAGTTCTCTAGAGGGACAGAACTAATAGGATAGATGTATACATAAAGGGGAGTTTATTAAGGAGTATTGACTCACATGATCACCATGTGAGGTCCCACAATAGGCTGTCTGCAAGCTGAGGAGCAAGGAAGTCAGTCCAAATTCCAAAGCTGAAAAACTTGAAGTTCAACGTTTGAGAGCAGGAGGCATCCAACATGGGAGAAAGATGTAAGCTGGAACACGAAGCCAGTCTAGTGTTTTCAGTTTCTTCTGCCTGCTTTTATTCTAGCCATGCTGGCAGCTGATAGGATTGTGCCCAACCAGATTGAGGGTGATTCTGCCTTTCTCAGTCCACTGACTCACATGTTAATCCCTTTTGGCAACATCCTCACAGACATACCCAGGAAAAATAGGTTGCATTCTTCAATCCAATCAAGTTGGCACTCAGTATTAACCATCCCAACTTCTATGCAAAATATGTAAGAACTCTTAAAATTCAACAATAAGAAAATAACCCAATTTCAAAAATTGGCAAAAGATCTAAAAAGACTCATCACCAGAGAAGATATACAGACAACAAATAAACGTAGGGAACAATGCTCAACATGATATATCACTAGGAAATTGCAAATTAAAATAACTATGAGATACCACTATATATCTGTTAGAATGGTTATAATCCCAGAACCTGACAATACCAAATGCTGATGAAGAAGTGGAGCAAAAGGAACTCTCATTCATAGCTAGTGGGAATATAAATTTGTCACAAATAGTACAGTCACTTTAGAAGACAGTTTGGCAGTTTCTTACAAAACTAAACATAGTCTTAATATAAATCTAGCAACTGCACTCTAAGTGAGTTGGAAACACATCCACATAAAAACCTGCATGTGACTGTTTTTAGCAGCTTCATTTATAGTTGGCCAAAGCTAGAAGCAATCAAGAGGCCCTTCGACAGATGAACGGTTAAGCAAACTGTGGTACATCCATAGAATGAAACATTACTTAGCCATAAAATCGATGAGCTTTCAAGCCATAGAAAGACATGGAGAAACCCTAAACATAATGTTAAGTTATGTTAAAAAGAAGCCATTCTGAAGAGGGTATATACTGTATAATTCCAACTATATGACATTCTGGAAAGGAAAAACTATACAGACAATAAAACATCAGAGGTTATCAGGGAATCAGAGGAAGTGGGAAGGGATAAATAAGCAAAACCCACGGGATTTGAGGGCTAGCCTGTATGCCATGATACATATTCTATACAATAGTGTAATGGTATAATTCTATATAATAGTATCATGGTGGATTCATGATGTAACCTAGGGACTACATCATGTAATAAGATATCAATACTGGTTTATTAACTGGTATACCACACTAATGCAAGATGTTAATAATAGAAAATATTGTGTGTGGGAAAGGAGATATATGGAAACTCTTGGTACAAGCTGCCTATGTTTTCTGTAAATCTAAAACTGTTCTAACAAATAAATTTTATTAATTTAAAAAGTGACAATCTTTGTTCAAGGTAACAAAGGTTTATTCCTATATTTTCTTCTGAGAATTTTATATGGTTAACTCTTATATTTTGGTCTATGCCACATTTTAAATTAACCATAGTATATAATATGAAGTAGAGGTCCAACTTTATTCTTTTATGTGTAAATACCAAGTTATTCCAGCATTTATGGAAGATGCTATCCTACACTTCAGTAAACATTCGGGATAGAAATCAGTGAAAAAAAATCAGTAGCATTTCTACACATGAATAATGTTTAAACTGAAAGCCAAACAAAAAATGCAATCCCATTTATAGTAGACATACATACACACACACACACACACACACACACACACACACACACCCCTAGGAATATATTTAACCAAAGAGGTAAAAGATTTCTACAAGGAGAACTATAAAACACTGCTACAATAAATCTTAGATGACACAAACAAATGGAAAAACATTGTATGATAATGGATTAGAAGAATCACTATTGCTAAAATGGCCATATGGTCCAAAGCAACCTACAGATTCAATGATATTCCTATCAAACTACCAACATAATTTTTTATAGAACTAAAAAAAGAATTCTAAAGTTCATATGGAACCAAAAAAGAGCCCAAATAGCCAAAGCAATTCCAAGCAAAAAGAGCAGAGCCAGAAGCCTTACATTACCTGACTTCAAACTTTTGTTTCTCTGAGAAAGAATTTCTGCTTTGCTTTTAAAGGACAATTTTGTTAAACATAACATTCTAGGTTGTTGTTTTTTTCTTAGGCACTTTATATATTTTAATTCATTTTCTTATTGCTTGCATTATTTCTGGTGAGAAATCTGTTCTATGAGAAAGGTTTGTTTTTCTTCCCCTTTGGTTACTTTGAATATTTTCTCTTTGTATTTGGCTTTCTTCAGTTTGAATATGATATATTTAGGTTTTTTTTTTCTTTTTAGTTTGGTTAACTTTGGTGGTTATCCTGCTTGGTGTTCTTTGAGCTTCATGTGATTGGATACACATCATTAATTTTGGAACGTTTTTAGGCATTGTTACTTTACATATTTCTTCTGCTCTATTTTCTCTTTTTTCTTCTGGCAATCCCATCATGTGTATGTTACATCTGATAATATTCTCACATTTTTTGGATGGCTTCTTTTGTATTTTTTTTAAATTCTCTTTTCTCTATGTATTTCAATTTGGAAGATTTCTAATATCTACCTTAACTTTAAGTTCACTGATTCTTTCTTCAACTGATGAACCCACTGAAGGCATTCTTCATTTTTTCATTGTTTTTGATTTCTTGCATTTCCTTTGAATTGTTTCTTAGAGCTTCTATCTCCCTGCAACATTATTGATCTCTTCCTACATGTTGTCTGCTTTTCCCATTAGTGTCTCAAAATTATTATTATTATTTTGGAGATAAATATCTCAACTACTTTTTCTTCTTATTCAGATATATTAGAACTTAAAGTACCTTCTGAGGTAAATTGTAGGCTTATTTCTGTCCAAGGATTTTCCTCTAATTAATGGCTAGATTTAGCATATTTAAAATATAATTCTGAAAATTTATATAAATTAACATTTATATTTTATCTTTTTCTCATTTAAAAAATGATTTCAACTTTTATTTTAGATTTGGGGGTATACATGCCAGTTTGTTACATGAGTATATTGCATAATGTTGAGATCTGGGGTACAACTGATCCCATCACCCAAGTAGTGAGCATAGTACCCATTAGTTTTTCAGCCCTTGCCCCTTTCACTCCCTCACAGATCTACTAGTCCCTACTGTCTATTGTTGCCATCAGATGACCATGAAGACCCGATGTTTAGCTCCCACTTGTAAGTGAGAACATGTGGTATTTGGTTTTCTGTTCCTGTATTAATTTGTTTAGGATAATGGCCTCCAGCTGTAACCACGTTGCTGCAAAGGACATGGCTTTGTTCTTTCAATGGCTGCGTAGTACTCTGTGTTGTCTATGTACATTTTCTTTATCTAATCCACTGTTGATGGACAGGTAGGTTGACTCCATGTCTTTGTTATTGTGATAGTGCTGTAATAAACGTGAGAGACTATGCGTCTTTTTGGTCAAAAGCTTTGTTTTCTTTTGGATATGGACCCAGTAATGGGATTGCTGGGTCAAATGGTAGTTCTGTTTTAAGTTCTCCAATAAATCTCCAAACTGCTTTCCACAGTGACTGAACAAAATTTACACTTCCACCATCAATATATAAGGGTTCCCTTTTGTCTGCAGACTTGCCAGCATCTGTTGTTTTCCAGCATTTATTATTATTATTATTTTTAGTCATTCTGACAGTGTGAAATAGTGTCTCACTGTGGTTTTTATTTGCATTTCTCTGATGATAAGTGATGTTGAGGTTTTTTTAAATGTTTGTTGGCTGCTTGTATGTCTTCTTTTGAGAAGTGTCTGCTCATCTCTTCTGACCATTTCCTGACAAAATATCTTTTCCTGGTGAGAAGGCTTTTGTTATAAAAAGGATTTGGGACATATTTCAATGGTTCCTTTTCTCTTGCCCTCTTGGAGATAACAAAGAGACCTTTCTCAGAGTCCTAGCTTGAAAACCTGGTGGGATTCCTGGAGGGAAATCCCACAAATGTTTGGGGGCTTTCAGGAGTTACTTACTATCACATTAGCCCACCTTGCCTTCAGAAATTTATCAAGATTACCATGGAAGTGTTCATTCTGCTTCAGGTAAGCAGATCTAAGTTGCTGTATTTCTCTGTATTCAACTATCTCACAAGATTTCACGTGACAATTTACCATGCTACCTCTGTTCTCTGATGAGTCCAAGAAAAGCTGTTGATTTTTATTTTGTACAGCTTGGAGTTGTCCTTATAATTGTTCTTATTGTAAGGATGAGAATTACAACTTCCAAGCTCTTTATAAGTTGGAGCTGAAACCAGAAATCCTCATTTTCTAGAAATTTTTTTTTCAAAAATGTTCGTCCCTTGATAGTGCTATGAAGATACAATGGATATCTGTTTTCTGCATATATCCATGAACCTGCCCCTCTGGTATTTTCTCACTACACTCTGAGTGTATTTATTACCTCTGTAGCACTTTCTTTACTGTGTGGTAGGTACCTATCTAGATATCATTTGACTGCAACCTCTGTGATGGCAGAGATGATATATTGTTCATCTTCACAGATCAGTAACTGGTACATTGCTTTGCATAGACTAACTACTCAACAAATGAATGCCTAAATAAAGCCACTTAAAAACCAGGTTGGCTACCAGCTCCCAGATAGGGAAAGCAGAGTCTATCCATCAATCATAACTCAAGGGAAATATTTAGTTTCCATGATGATCACCATATTTTGAGGAAAAGAGCATTTGAGTTACGTGGCTTCTCTGTATGAAATGAAAAAGAAATCTAGAAGTAAGAGGGTTTCAGTGTATTTTTAGCTCTGCCTTAGATATAGGGCCCTCTTTCCTTTAATCGTTTTAGGCTGCTTGGCCCCACACAGGGAAATGGGTACAGCAATATATTGCAGCTCAATGATACTGGATGCCATGATTCACCAACTCACTTTTGTTGCTCTGAGTCTATACTTACCAGTTAACCTTGGATTCCTATAGAGGTTGATCCTCAGGGAACAAAAAGTGCTTCCTAGAGAAGCATATACCCTAGTGAGGTAGTTAAATTTTTCATCATTGACTGAATGCATCTGGCACTGTGTATTTAAGTTTTGTCAATAAGGTTTGCCTCTAATAGATTCATCAGGCTGGGCGCGTTAACTTACTCCTGTAATCTCACCACTTTGGGAGGCTGAGACAGGCAGATAACTTGAGCTCAGAAATTTGAGACTGGCCTGCACAACATGATCAAACCCTGTCTCTACCAGGAATTTAAAAAAATAGCTGGGCATGGTGGTGCATGTCTGTGGTCCAAGTTACTAGGGAGGCTGAGGTGGGAGGATCACTTGAGCCTGGGATGTGGAGTTTGCAGTGAGCCGAGATTGTGCATTGCACTCCAGCCTGTGTGACAGAGTGAGACCTCCATCTCAAATTGAAAAAAAAAATTAGATTCATCATCTCTAGGTGCAATGATAAAAATTATTTAGAGGCCCTGACTTGATAGTTAGATACTGCTAGGTATGAGACACTCTTGACCGTACACTGAGGTTCTTCTTGAGTGTTCGCATGCCTCTTAAGGTAACATTTTTGTTTGCTTTTCTAAAATTGCCAGCTCATAATCATCAAGATGTTGTTCATTTTGCATTGTTATTAAGTGGGTCATATACAGTGGAATGTGCATTTGAGAGTGTGTATAGTTTGTGTGTGTGTGTGTGTTTAAGATGAACTCCTTAGATTTACAGATATTTATTGAGGGTCTATTTGCTAGGTGAGGTAGAAGCTACAGATATTAATAAATTAAAATCTTTGTTCTTAGTTAAAAGTCTGAATGCATGTTTACCAGTAACTATGGTACAAGACATTAGTTATTCAACAGTGTTAGATCACCTAGAAATGTGTTAGAAATGCAGATTCTTGGGCTCAATCCTGGACCTACTAACTAAAAAATGCTGGTGACTGGTCCAAAAATCTGTGCTTTAACAAGCCCTCCAGGAGATACTAAAGCACATTAATTTTGAGAACCACTGTTCTAAGACAATAAGAAAAAATATGAGGTATGGGTATATTTGGAAAGTCACCATGGTGGAGATAATACACCATCTGTAAATATTTGTATTTTTCAGAATTTATAACAAATAAATACAAATAAAGCTGAAGCTTTTTTTCTCTTCTCCAGGGACAGACACTATCATGAATTCAGTGTGTATTATTCCCACCCAAAACTTTAAACTTTTACTATATGTGTATAAAATAACAACTAATATGTTGCATTGCTTTGTACTTTAACAATCTTTATGAATATTAGCTTATGTTATATTTTTGATATCTATCCATTTACATTTTTCAGTCATTGTTATTGTTTATAGCATGTTATCGTACTAATATACCACAATACCCATTCCTCTAGTAAGAAACATTTGAGTTGTTTCAAATTTGAGAAGAAGGCAAGCAAAGCTTGTTGATGTCTTTAGATCTTTTTTAACACTATGAAACTGGATGATCTTTCTTTACTAAGAAAACGGTTAAAACCTAAATAACTCTGCTGGTCTTACAGTGCCTTTCATTTAGTCATAAGCATTTTATGTTTCCAGGCAATTTTTGTATTATAATTACCTGTATTTGAAGATATATATAATTAAGTTCATCTACTAATTGTCTCTTTGTGCTTAATTCATCCCACCAAGATTTGGCCTTTCTGAAATTGCTTCTTTGAAAATTGTCTATAAAGAGAATTCTCTAAATTTCAGCAGATGTTTCTAAATTCCCTTGATTTTGGTTAGCATAAGTTCCCATCAGGTACTTCTAGGGAGATAGAGAGCTGAACAAATCAGACACTTGTTTATACAGCTAAAATCATCTGGAAGGAGCTGACTCAAGAAGCTAACATCAAGGTTGACCTGCTTCAATGAACCCAGCCACAAAGAAAATTAATGATTCATTGGGGTGTAGACCCCAGGTCATTAAAGCCTAAGACTTTATCATCTGCTATATAGTTTACTTTTTTTAGAAAAACTACTTATATCTGGTGAATTTCTTTACTGTAACAGTTTGTATCATCTCTCAGGGATGCACCAATGTCCTTCAAATCCTGGCTTGAGAGTTTTCCTAGAGACGTGTGTGGTTGGGACCCAAGAGAGAGAATCAACATCTCCTGGCTATGTGCTCACCCATCAATTGGAACTTGAATCTGTTATTGAGGCTGTGAGCTCACTCATCATTCAATATTTAAACCTTCTCTGCTGTATCCCTATCCAGGAGTCATCTGCATGCTGCTGAAATGTCTCTGGTGATGGGATACTTGTTGCCAAGAGCTCTCATGCCCTGGCCCCTCTTTTTCCTCTTAGCCACCCCTAGTTATTTCCACTCTTTTTTTTTTTTTTTTTGCTTGTGACATGTATTCCAATCCTTTCATCCATCTCTGCATGCAGTTGAGTGTGGTCTGTATTTATTTTTTCTGAGAGCTAGAAATCATTCTAAAGATCTAGAAAAAAAGGAATTTCAACAGTAGTGTTAAGTACATCAATTTCTTTTTATTTTTTGATGGACTCTGCTTCATGGCACATCAGCTGCATTGATCAGCTGTTGCTTGAAATAAGAGCTAAAAGACGCTGGATTTTTAGATCTGTTACTATCACCAAACCCTAGAAAGACATTTTCTCGAACACTGGGCACTTTTTTTTATAAATGAGAAAAATGAGTCTTATGGAAGAAAAGTGTCATATCCATTGTTACATTCAGGATTAAAACCTCATTCTCCTGATTCTCTTACTAGTGCTCATTACACTGTCTTCTTAAGACACTTGTAGGTATCAGTTTGTCATATATTAATTGTAGGATTTACAGTTTGGTTTGTGGGGAGGTAAGACTATGAAGGCCATGTTGTCAATTTCTGTCAAGCTAAAATATAACTAGTAAAGTTGGGTAAGTGGGTTCCCAATGCTAGCTGGGTTTAACTTTAAATGCAGTGTCTTACAGTCCTCAAGGATTAGCAAACAAAACCTTCTCTGTATATATTTAATTTCATTACAAGGAATATTGAGTGCCAATGCACCGACTTGGTGCTGTGGATATTGAGACACAGTCTTTGACCTTGACAAGTTCCATCTGGAAGGGAGACTGTTGTGTTCATGGTTGAGTGTGTAAGAAGTCTCACAGGTGAAGTGCAAAACCATTGCTATGGAAACACAGCCAAAAGAGAAGACATATCCCTTTCAGGGAAATCAGAGGAGCTGAGCTTCCAACAGGGGGAAGAGGGAAGAGCCATGTGAACATTATTCCAAGTCAAACAGGTAGGAAAACACAGACTGTGTTTCCAGAATGATGAGGAGTCAGTTCCAAGGTGTGTTACTGTGATCTAGATTCTCCACTGGACCTTGAAGGGCAATTTAGGCAACTGTTTGCTTATCCTTTTTTGGGGCATTTGATGCAGGGAAACAAGTCTTTCCCTGAAATGAGTGGAGGATGTATAAGGTCTCTTTTGAGATGGCTTGTGAGCATTTTCCAATTTCTTTGAGAAACTAAAAAGCATTAGCAGAGGTCAAAGAAAAAAAGTTTTTGTTATACACTGTAACACTAGAAGGAAAACAAAATGCTGAAGTAGGATGTCAAAATATTTTTCAACAACTCAACCTAAAAGTAACTTCAAATAAAAGAGCCAGGTGGAGCCTTATCCACTAGCATGAAGCCCTTTATTTCTCTAAATGAGAGGTGTGTCATTATCCTTCTTGTGTTTGTCTTAATTTTTACAGAAAGCTAACCACTTGATCACACCTATGATAAATTTAAAATTCAGGAAAAATTATTAATCAGAATTTTAGAGCTGTGGGGATGATCTATTGGATGTGTAAGGCCTTCGTTTCATACAAGAGGCTTAGACAATGTTTGTTTTATATATTTTTCACAAGTATCAATTCACTCACTCAAGTTCTCAAGACGAATGTCCTAAGTATTTATTATGTGTGAGGCTCTCTCCTAGCATTGATGATTCAAATATGCATATGGCCTCTCTCAAGGAGCTCATGTTCTTACAGGAAAAGCTGTCCTATAAAACAAAGTTCCAACTAAGTGTGATAGCAAGTATAGTGGCAGCTGATGAGGTGAAGTTAATGAAACTGTCTATGGGAGACGGAGTATTGGAGAGCTTTGCAGAGGAGGCAGTGCTTGCACTGGTTCTTGAGGATACATGGAAATTTATCAGATGAAAATAGTTGCAGGATGATTCAGTCAGAGAAAAATGAGAGGGAAAATGACTAAGTATGAGATGTGTTGATGAGTGGCTTAGACTCATTTGGTGGCAGGTAAAGAGACTCATTTCATACTTACTTAAACAAAAAGGGAATGCTGGATAGAAAATCATGGCATCCCACAGATCCTGAGGGCCCAGAGCTGCCAAGCCAAAGGAGGGGATTAAACCAAGAACTGTAAAGGAATCCAGTGAGGCGTAGATATCTAATTTATAGCTCTGAGTCGAAATTCCAAATTCTTGATAGAGAATAACTACCTGGCCCAACCTGTCTCCAGAATTTGTTCCAGACATACCATCACGATCAGAGTGGGAAGATCATAAGGTACAAACACAGTTTCCCAGGTTGTCTGCTTTGGGTGAAAACTTTAAAGATGGGGACCTGAAGGCTGCAAAGACACTCTAACAAGTGTCTGCTAGTTGGCTGCAAGCTGATGGGAGACCTCAAATAAGAATTGGGAATTTTCATAGCACTAAAATGCAGTGGGGTGGGGTCGGGGTATGTCAATAGAGATAGATGAGATTGGAGGATTGGCGTGGAGTACATTGTGAAAGACTTTCAATCTTTTTGTGTTTTTAGATGAAGAGATTTTAAAAAGTATGAGCATAAAACAATATGAATTGTGATTTGGGTGCCTAAGTATAATAGTGGTGTGGAAATGAACTGGAAAAAGACAACCTGAAAGGAGAGAAGACAGGTTAGAGGTTGCTGAAACAGTCCATATAAGAGTCTAGAGCCTTAACTAGACAATGAGAATGGATTAAATGGGATAAAAGAGAAATTTAGGAGAAATAAATTACAGAATGTTATGAACTATTCAATATGCCTGAGGATTAAAGAGAAAACCAACATGATTTCCATTTTTCTGATATAAGCATCAGAGCAGAAGGGGGTGCCATCACCAGGGCAAGGACTAGAAGAAGAGAAGGCTAACGGGGATCATAGTAGGTCTGCAGTGGACATGTGGAGTTAAAGTTCTGGGAACCACCCAAGGGAAAATGGCGAGTGAGAAGATGGATATTCCTTCAGGAGTGAAGTTGGGAGCTACAGAGGAGATCTGGGAATCATCAGCTCGTGTGTGGCAATGTAAGCTGAGGGGTGATACTGTCCAGGAAAAGCATGCAAAGTCAGAAGAGATGTGGAAAAAAGAGAGAGTCCTGAAATGAGTCCACATTAAGAGGTGAAAGGAAGAAAACCATCTGACAGGGGAGATGGAAAAGAATAACCACAGAGCTGAGGAAACCAAAAAAGAAGGATGTCCTGGAAGCCAAAAATGGAGAATTTCAAAAGATTGGGAAGCTGTTTATCAGCACTTTGCACTGTTACATCTGTTTCATGGAGAGTAAGCTGAAACTTGGAGACTTAAAATGACAGAGTTGATTAGTGTCAAAGGCAAGACTAGAATAGAGATGTTTTGACTTTCAGTTCTGTGCTGTTTTTTTCTACAGAACACCACAACACTGCCCTGTAGAGAGATTGGAGCAAGCCACCAAGGTGTCCTAGAGAGGAGAGATAGGAGCTAAGGAGCGACCTGAGATGAAGGGCAGGGCCCTGCGTGTTGTCTGTTCCCACCCGGCATGTACGTCAGCTGTCATCTCAGAGCAGGGGACTGTGCAGTGGGCTTAGTGCTGGCCTCTCACGTGTGGTGCCAGCCTGGTACACGTCAGTTTCTTATTGGCCCTGTGGCTTTCATTGGGCTGAGCTTCAGTTTCCTCCTTTGTAAAATCAAGAAGTTAAAATTTATTCTCTCCCACCTCTAAGGTTATGACTATTTTAATGATACAGTTTATTGGTTTTCTCCTCATTACAGGCAGAACAAATCCTTATAAACTTTCATTTCTGTTTGTAAGCATGAGAGTGAGAGGCACTGAGGAAGAACTGGAGACCTTTGTCTAGACACAGATAATTCAGAGTTTTACCAGCTTCTATAGAACCATGGGTGAATATGATGGGGAGATAGAAGAGCTAGGTGAGGATGCAAGGACTAATGGAGCATGAAGATCGAACAAATCAATTAAAGTGCCAGAAGAAGAAGAAGAGGAGGAAGAAGAGGAGGAGGAGGAGGAAGAAGAAGAAGAAGAAGAAGAAGAAGAAGAAGAAGAAGAAGAAGAAGAAGAAGAAGAAGAAGAAGAAAGAAGAAGAAGAAGAAAGAAGAAGAAAAAGCAGCAGCAGCAGCAGCCACAGCTAATTAAAAATAGCTGAAATCCCAGAGATTGATTTAAAAGCAACCACACCGGATTGTTCAAATTAAGAACAACAAAGAAGTAGCTATGTGAACACCATATTCTGAGTGCTTTTTAAAAAATAATAAGCTGATATTAGAAAAAAGCTTTTCCTTTTATAAATTCTCCCCTTGTTGCAGAAACAGAAAACTTTCACATCATTTTCCTCTAGTCTTTGGGTGCTAGAATGAAAGGAGAATGAAATTAAAATCACTTTAAGCATTTTCCTTCTGGGCTGTAAAGCTGCTGGCATCACTTATCCCAGCCCCACACTTACATAATCTGGATACCACAGGAGCCCTTGGAAGTTATTAAATAAAAAGAAGACATCAAAAAATATAAAAGAAAGGCAATTAAAATGCTGGACCCAATAAGTGAGTCAGAAAACTTGATTTTAATGCAACTCAGGACCCAGAATATTGGACATTAAGGAGTGAGGGAATTCAACTGTGAGAAATAAGGGGGGTTGAAAGAATGCCTTTAGGAGTCAGGAGGGGACCACAGTTCCTTTGTGGCCAGGGAGGCTTTCTTTGTGTGAAGAAGGAATGGGCATCATCAACCCATAGACTCTGGTAGTTTAAGAATCCCTGAACCTAGGAGGGAAAATGGGTATTAGGCAGGATGAGTGAGGAAGTATAGATCTCAAATGTACAGATCCAACGGGGTGAGATGTTTGAATAAGAGAAAGACATTTGAGCTTAGGACATAAGACTTAGAGGTTTTCCTTATTTTGTCTTCCTTTTGTTTCTGGCCTGTCAGACTTTCAGAGTGGGCTTGAATGTCTTGTGTCTCTACTGGAAGCTGCACTAGCTTAAACAAGTAGGCTCCCAGTGTGCTGCAGGCAAAAGCATCCAAAATTCAGGCTCTTCTGGTCAAGACAGGGTCTTATGCTATCCTGGGAAACCCAGGACCCCCCAACAGGAAGCAGAGGGTCATCTCCATGTCTCTGACATCAAGGCAGTGACCAAATGTATCACATGGAGTCATGGGAATTTCCCTATTGTACCTGCATCTGCCCTTGGTTGTTCCTGGGGCACTGGCTCAAAACAGCATAGGAGCTGAAGAGCTGGCATGTGACAGCACCAGCATCACTTCTATCCACTTTTTCTAGAAAAGGCTCAAAAAACAGGAAGTTCAGAAATCATCAATAGGTTTAGGAGATAACTTAAAAGGCAAGTCTGAGCCTTCCAGGAAGGGGAGAGTGAGGGCTCCACAGCACAGACCTGCAAGGTCCTACCACCTGCTCATTGCTCTGGTCTGAGGAAAGTGTCTGTCTGTCAACAGGCCTTGCAGTATCTCCGTAAGAGGCTCACCTCCTGCTGGAATAACATTGGTTGATGCAATGGGAAAGAGGGTCTGCTGCTTCCTGACTTCAAGTCCCACCCACTACCATGCCCTCATATAAATTTTACTTTGGAAAATGTCTCTTCCATCACCCTTTCCTAAATCCTGGGATCTTACACCAACTTCCACATCTGATAAAGTGAAGGGCACTTGTGGTAGGCTGAATAATGCCCCCCAAAGAGATCCAGATCCGGATTCTTGGAACCTATGAATGTTTCCCTATATGGCTATATGGTTTTGCCCTGTTTCCCCACCCAAATCTCATCTCAAATTGTAATCCCCATGTGTCAAGGGAGGTGATTGGATCTGGTGGGAGGTAAGGTGACTGGTGTGAGGTGATTGGATCATGGGGGCAGTTTCTTCCAGCTGATTTCATGTTAGTGAGTGAGTTCTCACGAGATCTGATGGTTTAAAAGCGTTGGCAGTTCTCCGCTTGTTTGCTCTCTCTCTCTCCTGCCGCCGGGTGAAGAAGGTCTTTGCTTCCGCTTCGCTTTTTGCCATGGATTGTAAGTTGCCTGAGACTTCCCCAGCCATGTGGAACTGTAAGTCAATTAAACCTCTTTTATTTTTAAATTATCCAGTCTCAGGAATTTTTGTATAAGAGTGTGAAAATGGACTAATACATATGGCAAGAGGGAATTTTCAGGTGTAAACAAATTGAGAATCTTGAGATGGGAAGATTATCCTGGATGGTCTAGGTGGGCCCTAAATGTAATTACGAGTATCTTTCTATGAGGGAGGCAGGGGACGATTTGATGGAAGAAGAAGGCAAAGTGACACTGAGGCGAGATGCTAAGCCCCTGGCTTTGAAGACAGTGGAAGGA
This sequence comes from Cheracebus regulus, assembly GCA_963574635.1. Classification (NCBI taxonomy): domain Eukaryota; kingdom Metazoa; phylum Chordata; class Mammalia; order Primates; family Pitheciidae; genus Cheracebus; species Cheracebus regulus. The sequence goes on from CAUYQU010008898.1 coordinate 39,871, forward strand.
GCAGCTCTAGGAACTGGAAAAGGCGAGGAAACAGATCCTCTTCTTGAGCCTCTGGGGGAAACATTGCCTGAGTCCTTGATTTTGACCAGGTGAAACTGATTTCAGACTTCTGACTTTCAGAACCTAAGAGAAGACATGTGTGTTGGTTTAAAACACCATATGTCTGTGTTGGTAATTTTTAACAGCAGGCCCAGTGAGCTAACAGAGGGCACTTCTGCCATATATGATGTTTTTATTTTAGGCAAAAGAATGGACATACAAACGAACAAAATGTTTTCAGCCCTGGGAGTTTGGTATACAGGTTCCTTATTTTATTTTATTTTTTTTAACAGTCTTGCTCTGTCATCCAGGCTGGAGTGCAGTGGCATGATCTTGCCTCACTGCAACCTCCGCCTTCCACCACACCCAGTTAATTTTTGTATTTTAGTAGAGACTGGGTTTCACCATGTTGGTCAGGCTGATCTCGAACTCCTGACCTCAAGTGATCCACCCACCTCAGCCTCCAAAGTACGGGGACTACAGGCATGAGCCACCATGCCCGGCCAGTATACAGGTTCTATTCTCTTGTTTTCTGTTTCTATCTTAGCTTATACCAAGCACAAAATTTCTCTTTGCTTAAATACAGTTCAACATATTCCCTGGCAACCATACCACTTTGATTTGAGATTAACTTAGTTGAAACATCCTGACACATTTTATTGAATTTTGACAGCAACAGTAAAGAAAAGAGGGACTGGGTTGCTCATTTCATTATTTTCCCTGTGGATATAAGAGAACAGCAGGAAAAGACTGGAAACGTGGCAACTTGCAGCGATATTAGGGATTCTGCAAACTCTCTTTTTGTCAGATGTAAATACCTGAAATTGATCACAAGTTCTCTTAAACCTTGAGTGTGGCTTCATTGGAGAAGGCTAGAGGTGGGGTCTCTGGCTATAGGCTGCACAGACCTGCCCTTCCCTCTGTCCATGTCTCTCACTCTTCAAGCTGCTCACTTGGAGTGCTGTCTCTGGATGGCTCTGCCTTTTGAAGAGGAGGATCCTCAGTTCTGGAGGCCAGGAAAAATCCACTACAGACAACTAAGGACTGGGTTTGAGTTTAGACCCTAAAGAATGGATTCCAAAGTTTCTATGTTAGCAGGCACATCCTGCCATCAAGAAAAGAAGGTAGATATTGAAGTGAAGAAGAAGGTCTGGAAAGAAAGCAAGCCTTCAGCATGAATCTTCTGTATGGTTGAAGTGGGAATCGGTTCTAGCAGCACTCGGCTAAAAGTCTTTGGCAGCTTCAGGCTGTTACGAGTAGAGACCTTAGTCATGGGCTTCCATTAGGTGTTTCTGAGCCAGGGGAGGACAAGGCGTCTCTTTCTGCCACTAGACATCCTGGGAGGTTTCAGGCTCAGCTTTGCAGAGTGGCCCAGGTTGCAGTCAGGGAGCCTGCCTGAAGCTTGATATCTTGGAGGGATCTGAGAGCTTGGGGAGCTAGTCCCTCTCTCGTGGGCCACCTCAGAGTGTATGGTTTCTGTGTATTCTGAGGTTAGTGGTCATGCAGGACAGAAATTATGGTTGAAAGTCTTACTTAGAGCAGCTCTAACATGATCAGGAGGATTGTTTTACACATCAAGATGTCTTCTACATCTCAAAGCTGTACTAAATAAGGTGTCCACAGGAAGCCAGTCAGGTGTCTACTTTCCCAATTAAATAAATTTGAGCCTTCCGTTCAATTTTATACCAATTTTTCAACTCTAAGCTAATCTGCGTCTCCTTTTCTCTTCCTCTTCCTCTCTCATTCCTTCTTGTTTCTCTCTCTCTCTCTTACAGTCCTTGAAGCATCAGAAATAGAAATAGAGACTGAAATAGAAAAACCTGCAGAATGAGAGGGCTTTGTCTCCTATCCTTCATGTACAGGTCTTGAATTTGAGGTCAAAAATTAGTGACAGAGCCAACTATTCATGTTTTTAATGTAAGATCTTTCTTATGCATGACATGGTGAAACATTGCGAGACTATTACCAAAGTGATTTTTACTTTGCGGTCAGAATGACCCTCTAAAAGTCTGTGAATTTGTTAGTGTAAAACTCTCTAGCTCCCTACTTTGTTCTCATTCAGGTCACAGGATCACCACTTTTCCTTGGGTCCTATTTATTCTAGCATCAAATTAGTGGCAGAGTTGGATATCATATTAATGACTGGGAGAATCAGTAAGGAATCAATATTTGCCGGATCTGTCAGGTACTTTGGGCTCAGCTGCTTTGATAAGCTTCAGAATCCTAAGTGTTTTTTATTTTTTTATTTGAGAATCTGCATGATGTGGTTAAACGAATATTGAACACTTAATAAGAACAACATAAATTCTCTCATTTAATCCTTATAACAACCTTAAGAAATAGATATTAATTTTTAAAATTGGCAGGATTCTACTTATATGTGAAGAATAAAAACATTTAACTCATAGACATGGAGAGTGGAATAAGTATTAGTATTATCTGTACTTTACAGGTGAGGCTTCCTGGGAGATTGTGGCCGAGCCTGGATTCAAATCTGCTTTGTTTGACCTCAAGGAATTACTTGTCTATATCTACTCATGAGGTAAGAGTTAAGCCCCTGGGCATTTCCTCCTGTTAGACGGGTGTGTCTTGGAGTGAGATCCTACACAGGCAAACTGAAAGTTTCTTGTTGGATAGAGTCTGTTATAAAGAAAAAAAATCAGGAAAATAAAGTTTGCTGGGTTGGGGACTGATTATATGCCAGTTAGATCAGTTGGAGTGATGGGATACATAAGCAGCAACTGTTGAAGGATCATGGATAGAGAAGTCAATGCCTTAGTCTGGGACCAGGCAAAGGTCAGAGCACATAGGTCAGTTCCAAAGCCCAACCTAGCACTCATTGGTTGGATTTAAAGTGGCTTGGCAGCAGGGAGAGCTAATATGATTGTTGGATCTCAATCATGTGAGAGTTGGAAGCCTGACCTAGTGAGGGAATAAATCAAGAGACATTCTGGAGGGAAGGAAATGACAGGATTAGATGACAATTATACGTAAGACCTTAAGGAGAGTAATGAATCAAGAGTGACTCTGAGATTCTTCCCTGATGTCTTTTACATCTCAAAACTGTACTAAAATAAGGTGTGCATGGGAGGCAAGTAGGGTATAGCTCAAGGATTTGAGGAAAATGTCAGGAAATATTCTCTGGTGTGGAATTTAACAGAAATGTATGACATTCATCATATATGAAATGTTTTTAGAAAATAACCTAATGAAGATGACTTCTGAACATTGCCAGTGAAACAATAGCTTTTTCTAAATCCCTCTGAGATATCTCGAAGATACCTATTTCAAATATAATTATATGTGTCTAGAAATTTCTAATTGGTCCCGTCTGTCAAGAAAATATGTTGAGTGGTGACCCTGATTGATACAAGGTGAAACATGTTTTTGTGACTGGTGAAAGCAATTAATAAGGGAAAACTAGAAAAGGAAAATTGTTCATCATTATTTAGTACTATCTAAAGGAGAGAGAATCTGTACTCTAGACCTGGAGTACCTATGAATTAGGATATAAATATCTTTTATTGGTGATCAGGGCTATTATTCTTCTTACCACAGTTAGTATTACCATACTTTGCTGAGCCAATTGAGAGCCAGTCTGTGGTTGTATACTGTCCCTCCCTAAGTTGCTGGCGCACTCTCTAAGGAAATGTTCTCTGAGACGAGGCATGCCTGGTCCAAGCAAGTCAATGACAACTTCAAGATGGGCCCTTAGGAAGACCTCTATTTATGGCTAAGTGGAATTCATGAATGCAAATTGGACCGTATAAAAAGGAGAGGAAGCCGAAGGGTGTGGATATTTGCCACACAATGAACACTTGAAAGAAGTCAGTTCCCAGCCTTTCGATCTGTTCAAGCAGAGGCTGAACTTGTTAGGATATTGAAAAGGAGATTCAAGATTTAACTGATGGCAGGACTCGGTGACCTTTGTGATTCTTCATATTCTGAACATCTATTAGTTTATTGAGTCAGAGGCAGAAGTTCCATCTTGTTCAAGAACCAGTGTCCTTAGTGGTCATTACCTAATGTATATTTATAATGATGAGTCAAATAAAGCTCCAGAATTTACCAACAGAAAGCAAAAGTCGCAGAGAACGAAATGGACTTCATGGCCACAGTTTCCATTAAAGTTAATAAAAAGTTAATCACGTCAATAGATGTGACACTGTAGACTCTTGAGAAACTTGGGGAATAGACTCAACATGATACTGGATGAACATTAATTCAAATAACTTCACATAAAGTGGGGAGGACAAAGGACAGTGAGAGATTGTCTTAATTCTTTGCTGAGCACTCCAATTCTAACTGCAGTAACATTGCCTCTTAGCTTGAAGTGTTTGTCCAAATGAACCACTTTATTTAAAAAGAGTGGTTTGAGCTACTTAATAGCTTCACTACTAAGTCACAAAAGCTCTGAAAGGATGGCCTTGTCATAAAATTGTTCCAATCCTGTCTGTAGCAGTGCCCAGTCTGATTTCCATCTCTACCAATGCTTTTTAAACCTGTAACCCTTTACTAATATTTTTGCTTTGGGATTACTTTTTGTCAATTTTTCTTTGAATCCTATCTGCTTATGTATAAATGAAGGAATTAGAGAAGTAAGAAAGGTGTGAGAGTACATGATGGGGGGCAAAAAGGAAGGTACCCCAGCTCTTTGCAAAATATTAGAGTCCTAGAATGCCAAAGGTGGGAAGGTTTTTGGAGATTAACCTGAATCTCTCATTTTATAGTTGAGGCAAATACAATCCAGAAAAGGATAGGGAATTGCCCAAGCTCTCGCGTAGACTAGAGAAAGGAAGAGCTGGGAGTAGATCTCATTTTCTTTACCTGTCAGGCTGCTTTGATTTTCTACTGATGATCATATGGTGGTATCCTCCTGGTGGCCCATGGCTTTCTTACCCCTTTTGGTTTTGTGGAGTGCTACCTGGCACCATCTATCATTATGAACGTAAGTAGGCTCTTTCAAACTTCATCTTGTACTCCCCAGAGTTGACTGGTTTCTCTCCCTGCTTAGTTCTATGGGTTAATTTAATAGTACTCTGTGCTCCTGCTTTTGGTAGAAACCCTTGAATGCTTCCTTCTTCCAGGAACTTGTTCACACTTTTTCCTGTAGGATCAGACTGTCCTCTTAATCCTTTCTATAAAGCATCTCTCTTTCTCTCTCCTGGAAAGTTTTCTCATTCTCTCTGAACCTTTATCCAGAATTTCTGATTGATGTTCTTCTCTAAAGTTCTTATTGTTTTCTAAATGGTATTAGTTATTCAAATAAATGTCTTAAAGCACATGGTGATGAATCTCTTCAGTGAGGGCCCAAGCCCCATAGCAGGGCCTGGCACACACATAAAAATGATCATAGCAATAGAAAAATATTAACAAAGCACTAATGAATGCCAGAAACCATTTTAAGCATTTTTGCATTTATTCACGTATTTGACCTCACAATAATCACAGGTCATGATTGTTTTTATAATCTCCATTTTACAGATGAGGAAATTGAGGCTTAGAAGGTTTAGTTATATATTATTCAAGGGCACCCGGCTAATATGTAATTACACCAGAATCTGAACAAGGGAATCCAGCCCCAGAGTCCAACTCTTAATCACTACTCAGAATAGCCACATATGTTTGTTAAAATATCCATACCTTCAAATCTATACCTAGGTCCATGTCTGTCTGTGTCTGTCTGTCTCTATCTCTCTATCATCAATCTACATCTACAACTACATATGTATCTGTGGCTATAATGGCGTTAATGAGTGGTATTTGCTCAGGTGAGCACTCATCCCCATTAACTAAAGAATTTTGTTTGTTTGTTTCTTTCTTTGTTTTTACTATGAGCCAAAGTAGTGACTGTTTTGGATTACTGAAGCATTAGGGCAAGCTGAGAGAATAGCCTGGGGCAAAAGTGAGGTCTTTCTTTCTAATTGTCTCACATAAGACATGTCCTGCATTTTTCTGGGGAGTGAAAGTGAGAACAGCACTTTATTTTCAATTATGTGTAAGGCTTTCTTGCTTTCCTGTTTATCTCTGGAGACTCAAGAACAAACACTAAAAGGCTCAGGCATGTGGAGGCTATAAACAGGCTGTGCCTTCACATGAGTAAATATTAATAATATCTGGTTTTCCTGTTACCCCATCCAGATAGGTACCAGGAGCTTTAATAATTAATCAAATTAGGACCTAAAAGTCATTTCCCTTTTAGGAAGTTTCTTTCTGTTAGCTATCAATTAACACTGATGACTTCAGCTCCCTTCTCAGCATGTTTTAAAAAATGAGAAATGGAAAAGCACTGCAGTGTGTTAATGGAGCCATAATACACATTGCCTAATGAAGCATGGAGGCCCTGTTTACTCTGAACATTGTAATTATTTAAGAGCTTTTAAAACCCAGTGTCAAACCTTGACTCTCGCCTACCTCTTTCTCATGACTGGAATGAGGCACTTAATGTTTTATCTGAACTTGGTAGAGGTGAGCTGGAAATAAATAGCTAATTATGAATTTCCATTTGTCAAATTTTTTTATTGCCATGGAGGACTTTTGTTAGTCTGGGTTCTTGTGGATGCTTCACAGCAACTTTCAGAGCTAACATTGAATGGGTGCCTACTACACGCAGGGACTTGCAAGGGGTGTCCTGCATTGGTTGTGAGACTCAGATGTGTCCAGGAGCACAGAGGCATCAAAATCTACACCTACAGCCTTTTGTGACAGCAGAGCCTGGTGTCTACATGCATGGGCTTTGGAGTCAGAGTTTCTGAATTCAAACCCTGGCCCCATTCCTTATGACTCTGGGAAGGTTACTAAACCTCTCTGTGACTCCTAGTCTCATGAATAAAATGGGGCTGTGACAAAGGTTTTTTGCTTGGTCAAAGCTTAGTCAGGCTCCCTGAATCCTCTTCCCAACAAGATTTTGCATGTATTTCCTTGTACAGTCTACTTTTAGCTAGAATCCTGCTAAGTCTATTTAGAGAGAGCTCTCCACACTCAATATTTGATATCTGACTATCTGACCAAACTCCTTATCTCCACTATCCCCATGGGATCTCGAATCACCCTGGCCTGCCTTCAGCAAGAATTCTGTTAGGTTGTTTCAGCCCAAATCCCCCCAGACTTTATGTCTCCTGTAGTAATTTTTTATCTACCAATGCCTCACTACACATTCCTCTTTGCCTATAAATTCCCACTTGTTCTGATTGGATTTGGAATTGATCCGAGTTCTACACTGGAGTCTCTCTTCCCCTGTTGCAATAGTCTTTGGAATAAAATCTATCTTCACTGCTTTAACTTCTGTCTTCTTTCTGGCTGTGATTTTCCTTAACAGCGAATGATAATAATGGTTATCACCTTACAGGATTGTTGCTTAGACTAAATGATCTGTCTTTCAGTACCTGGCACGCACTAAGAGCTCAGCAAATGTTAGCTGTTGTTATTATCTAACTGTTTGTACCACATCATATGGCTTCTGAAAAATGTCAACAAACACTCACCACATGCATGGAAGAGGTCAAGGACCAAACACTGGTGAAAGAGAAAGATCAGAGGCTAGCAATAGAAACATCTTGTCCAGCTTGTCCCTGCAGTTATCTCTATGGCTGGTATTCTCCTCTCCCTCTGAGCTTTGGATCCATCTGTAAAATGGTAGTAAATTTCTCCTTCCTGGCAGCCCTTGTGCCTGCTGTGAAGATTAAAGGCTACATCAACAGGAGAGCAACTGCAAATGGGCTGGCACTGTGTAATAAAGGAGTGTGAGTTCACAATGCTGTCCCGCATACTTTAGCAGGTATGAGGACAGATAAGACTTATGCTTGTCCTCAAAACATACTCTATTGCCACCTAATAGAGTATCCAGACAAACATATAACTAACAATAACACCTGGGAAGTGAAAGGGCACACAGAACCAAAAAGAGAGTTGGGGTGGGGACAGGTCATTTTCACCGAGATAAGGAAAAGTGGCTTCCTGAAAGAAGTCACACCAGGGTTAGGCCTTAAAGGATGAATGAGATCTAGATGAGTGTAGAATATGGTGAGGGCATGCCAGGGGAAGGTAATAGCAAAATAAAGGCACAGTGTTGGTGACAAACAGAATGTGGATGTCTGAAGGATGGTGTTTTGCATAGTGTGAATATCTAGGAGAATGTCTAGGAAAAAATGTAGGCACCTGGTGCAAACGACTTGGCTTCAGTTTGAACCTCAGCTTTATCGCTTAATAACTATGAGATTCTTAGACGAATCACTTTTTAAACTCATTTTCTACATCTGTAAAGTGGGAATGCTAATCTCACCTAATTAATATTTACTAAGGATTGATGAATTAATGCAGGTAAAATACTTAGAATAGTTCCTGGCTCATAGCAGGTGATCAACAGATACTATGTAATGTTCGTTACCAAGAGACAAGAAGCAAAGGTAGACTGAGATCCATTTGTGTAGGACTCAGCATATTCAAACAAGAAGCATGGCCTTTTTTTTTTTTAATTGTACTTTAGGTTCTGGGATACATGTGCAGATCATGTAGGTACACACATGGCAATGTGGTTTGCTGCCTCCATCCCATCACCTACATCTGGCATTTCTCCCCATGTTATCCCTCCCCAACCTCCTCACCCCTCACTGTCCCTCCCTGGCCCCCCACAACAGACCCCATTGTGTGATGCTCCCCTCCCTGTGTCCATGTGTTCTCATTGTTGAACACCTGCCTATGAGTGGGAACATGTGGGATTTGATTTTCTGTTCTTGTGTCCGTTTGCTGAGAATGATGGTTTCCAGATTCATCCATGTCCCTACAAAGGACACAAACTAATCATTTTTTATGGCTATATAGTATTCCATGGTGTATATGTGCCACATTTTCTTTGTGCAGTCTATCATTGATGGGCATTTGGGTTGGTTCCAGGTCTTTGCTGTTGTAAGCAGTGCCGCTATGAACATATGTATGCATGTGTCTTTATAATAGAATGATTTATAATCCTTTGGATATATACCCAGTAATGGGATTGCTGGATCAAATGGAATTTCTATTTCTAGGTCCCCGAGGAAGTGCCACACTGTCTTCCACACTGGTTGAATGAGTTTACACTCCCACCAACAGTGTAAAAGTGTTCCTATTTCTCCACATCCTCTCCAGCATCTGTTGTCTCCAGATTTTTTAATGATCACCATTCTAACTGGTGTGAGGTGGTATCTTAATGTGGTTTTGATTTGCATTTCTCTAACAATCAGTGATGATGAGCATTTTTTCATATGTTTGTTAGCTTCATATATTTCTTCTTTTGAAAAGTGTCTGTTCATATCCTTCTCCCACTTTTGGATGGTTTTGTTTTTTTTTTTTTTTTTTTTTTGTAAATCTGTTTTAGTTCTTTGTAGATTCTGGATATTAGCCCTTTGTCAGATGGGTAGATTGCAAAAATTTTTTCCCATTCTGTTGGTTGCTGGTTCACTCTAATGATTGTTTCTTGCTGTACAGAGCTCTGGAGTTTAATTAGATCCCATTTGTCTATTTTGGCTTTTGTTGCCAAAGCTTTTGGTGTTTTAGTCATGAAGTCCTTGCCTACGCCTATGTCCTGAATGGTTTTACGTAGGTTTTCTTCTAGGGTTTTTATGGTGTTAGGTCTTATGTTTAAGTCTTTAATACAGCTGGAGTTAATTTCAGTATAAGGTGTCAGGAAGAGAAACATGGCCGTCATTCAGTAAGT
>CAUYQU010008899.1:0-44016 GCA_963574635.1 Cheracebus regulus
GCTGTGAGACTCTCAGTCTGCAGCGCTTCCAATTGCTGTTTTCCTTGTGGGGATGGGACCAGCCGAGCCCGTCCGTCCCGTATACTCCACACCGGGAAGCGCCGCGCTGGGGCACCGGCAAAACAGCCGCGCCGGCCAAACAAGTCGCGCTGGCAACCCGTGTGGCTCCTCTGCCGGGAATCTCCTGGTCTGTGGGCAACAAAAATTCGTCGGAAATTGTGGCGTCCACTCGTTCTCTGCGCTTTCACTGGGAGCTACATTCCTGAGCTGTTGCTATTCGGCCATCTTGGATCTCTCCTATTGTATTATTACACTGCAGTTTATTCCATTGACGAACATTAAGATTGCTTTGAATTTTGACCATTTACATTTTTTTTTTGCATGTTTTCTTGCTAGGGTTTATAGGTAGAAATGGAATTGTTGTGGAATGAATTTGCTATGAGACATTAGTTTCTCTAACTTTATTAGATAATGCTGCTATTTTCCAAAGTGGTCGTAACAATTTACATTTTCTCTAGCAGTGATTGTGAGTTCTAGAGATCTTGGTTAATTATTTAAAATATTTAATTATTTTTTAATAGACTTTTTAAGAACAGTTTGTTCATGGCAAAATCAAGTCAAAGCTACAGATATTTCACATATATTCCCTTCCACTACACATGCACAGCTTCCCCTATTATCAATACCCCCACAGAGTGGCACATTTGGTTATGATTGATTAGCCTACATTTGAGAGGTGAATTTTGTTGTTTTTGTCACCCAGGCTGGAGTGACCCAGGCTGGAGTGACCCAGGCTGGAGTCCAATGGTGTGATCTTGGCTCACTGCAACCTCTGCCTCCTGGGTTCAAACAGTTCTCCTGCCTCAGCCTCCTGAGTAGCTGGAATTACAGGCACCTGCCACCACGCCCGGCTAATTTTTGTATTTTTAGTAGAGACAGGGTTTCTGCATGTTGGTCAGATTGGTCTCAAACTCCTGACCTCAGGTAATCCACCTGCCTCCACCTCCCAAAGTGCTGGAATCACAGGTGTGAGCCACCATGCCCAGCCGAGAGGTGAATTTAGTTTTTAATCTCCCAAGCTAAGCCTTCAACTAATTGAAAGATATAGCCAGGCCTTGTGTAGATATGATAATGGTTCCAAATTGACCAGTAACAAAACCACTTTCCTTTAGTAACACTCAAACTGTCTGGCCTTCCTTGCCCTTATGCTTTAGATGCATGGAAGCTCTCTTGACCTGTGCTGTTTTTGCAGATAGTAACCATAGAGTTAGGACAGGATTGAATACTCTGAAGAAACTTGGATCTTTATTGTGACAGACTCGTTTCATGGGCAAAGAAACGCAATGCTCAGCAGAGTGAGAAGCATGAATTCTGCACTCCCTTCCTACCTGGAGCTGATGCCCCCCCGTTATACAGTAAGGAATGGTTTATTGAATGGCACAGCCTGTTCAGTTTTTTTTTGTGTCTCGGTGGTCATGCTTTCGTGATGTTATAGGTCATACCATTTAATGTTTGCTATTAGAGCAGTTATTAGTAATTCTGCTTTGGTTACAGTAGTTCAAATAACTCCTGGCACCAACCAAACAGGAAGAGGCATTTATTTAGTTAAAGAAATTATTTTAAACACTCCCATCTCTGCCAAATGATTTAACATCTTTCAACAGTTTGTTTTCCTGGCTGCTGTTAAGAAATCTGAAACTCTATAAGAAGCAGAATTATTTATATATGTCATGATGCTTCCTATTTCAAGCTGTTTGCCTTACTCTGGACTCTGAACTCTCATACTGAATGAGAAGGCTCTCTCTTACAACATTTTGGTCAGTTTGTATTTGTTTTCTTTAAACATCAGAAGATCTTCTCTTCCCCTGCCTTCCTTCCACGCCATCCCCGCCCCTCCCCCTGCAGGAAATGGGTAGATTCTCAACAGGGAGCCATTCAGTTCCACATGCTTACTGTTCTCTCCCATTGAACAAGTTGTGAGGATGGAGGCAGGAGAGAAGAGGGAGCTGAGTTGGCAGAACAGGCTTGGAGAGCTGTCCTGGAAGAGGAAACAGATCTGCCCACACTCACACTGTTGGTCAGGTTGAATACAGTGAATTACACTCCAGGTTTAATGGTATTTAGGGCATTGTACCAGACACTGCAAAAGGTGTTATTTTAACTGATACCATGCTTACGTTTACCAGTGGTATAATTTGAAAAGGGAACACACACAGTTTAGATGTTCCCTTTTGATCATTTTTTGGGAGGGGAAAGAAAATTACAATCCATACAACCATGGGATATTTCTCACTATATTCAGATTGGGAAATACGTCTTAGAAATTCTATCCCGGCTGGGTGTGGTGGCTCATGTCTGTAATCCCAGCACTTTGGGAGGCCAAGGTGGGTGGATCACCTGAGGTCAGGAGTTCGAGACCAGATTGTCCAACATGGTGAAACCCTGTCCCTACTAAAAATACAAAAATTAGCTGGGCGTGGTGGTGCATGCCTGTAATCCCAGCTACTCAGGAGGCTGAGGCAGGAGAATCACTTGAAACTGGGAGGCAGAGGTTGCAGTGAGCTGAGATTGCGCCACTGCACTCCAGCCTGAGCAACAGAGTAAGACGCCATCTCAAAAAAAAAAAAAGAAAAAGAAAAAGGCTATCCTAGTATGCCTGGTTAGTATCTCATGCTGATAGGTTGTCCCGTGTTGGGGAGTACACATGTGCATATGTGTGCATATGTATATTTTCTACCTGATCCTAATAAATCTCTTCCTGGTTATTATTTAAGAAGGAAGAAAAATGCAAATATTATCAAACATACTCTGCTGTGAATCTAAAAACTAAAACCTAACTTTTTAATCAAATGAGTATAATGGTCAAAAAGCTAAAGGATAAAATAGTCAAAGGTAAGTTCTTTAATAGTTAACATAGTTCTTTTAATTTTTATGAAGCTGAAGATATCAAGTATATTAAACAGTGTCTGGCAGGAGTGTACTGCCTTGTCTGTTTCTAGATATTTTGGTATTTTGAATGTTATTTTACTGCGGGATGTGTTCCATGTCACACAGACAATTGATAGAGCAAATATACTGAGAAGTTGGTGGCATTTCACTGTGAGAAGTTCATTTACGTATTTTAAGTATAATGCCTTACATTCATTGATCTAGATATAGAAGTTACAATATAAACAAAAATGTGAACTAAGCCTCTTTTTTTTTTTTGCATTCATTTATGGTGGAGTGTTTCCTTCTAATAGTTTCAAATTAGAGATTTGTAGAAACCTGGCTTCCCCAATATCATCATTACCACAGCCTATTGCCTACATGATGTGGGAGAACACCCCCTCCACAGGGCCTTAGTGGTTTCTTGAACGCGGACCAGTGAGGTGGGAATTTATCTTGAAGTTTGGGTTAATGAGGGTCTTTTTTTCGAGACAGCGCCTCACTTTGTGGCCCAGGCTGGAGTGCACTGTTGCAGTCTCCACTCACTGCAACCTCTGCCTCCTGGGCTCAATCCTCCTACCTCAGCCTGCTGATTAGCTGGGACTACAGGCAAGTGCCACCATGCCTGTTTAGTTTTTGTATTTTTTGTAGAGAGTGGGTTTCACCATGTTCACCAGGCTGGTCTTGAGCTCCTGAGCTCAAGTGATCCTCCCACTTTGGCCTCCCAAAGTGCTGGGATTACTGACATGAGCCACCATGCCTGACCTTGGGCCTTTTAATGTTGGGGATGGTGGTGGGCAGGGGATAGTGGACAGGGAAGGAGCTTGATCAGGACTTGAGAAGCACCATAATGTAGTTTAGGATTGCTTTTAGGGTTTAAACTGCCTTTTGTTGGTTCCTACTGAAGAGTTGGTTAGTCTTGTGGAACGATCCTATAATGAGCAGTCCTTCATTTGCCTGGGCTAGCAGCTCCTGGAATAGTAAAAGTGTGCTCATGAAGATAGTGGAATAGGAAAATAGTGTTAATATGGACAGAAAACTGGTCATTTTGTCTTTAGTGTCCATTTTAAAGTGAACAATTCAGTGCACAGACTATTCAAACTAAGTAATTTAAATATACACAAATCGTAGAGATTTTAACAGCCAATTGCCATTCAACTCCACAGATGCTAAATGGCTTTAGTTTGCTAGATACTATGCTAGGTATTGGGAATAAAATACCTCAAGGACCCCTCCACCTGGGAGGTGATAATGGAGAGAGGCAAACACCACAGTGGAGCTGATGCACACAGACCGACCAAGGGCCCTCTGTGCAGGGACCTTACGGGCTGAGCTTCCTGAGCTGAGCATCGGGGTAGCTTTGACAATGTTAACATAATCTCAGGAATTTAGCAGATGGGTAAAAGCACTGCTGTGAAGTTTGAGAACGACCCATATGAAGCCATATCTGTCACAGCTTCTTATCAGGGGAGGAGCAGCTCTGAGGACAAAGGGCTCAGAGAGACAAATGGACGCCCCTCTACAGTCTTGGCCTCTAAAAGCCTCCCTGCCTGAGCAGTAGGATCTCCTCAAAGAACATTTTGCATATCAACAGGTATCTGTCTCCAAAGGATGGTTCTTTCCTAGAACCTGCTTCCCTAGATGACCGCACTGCATGTCTAGTGAAAGATGACGTGCATGTCTATTGCAGTGGGTGGAAAGAACCCTCTAGCTGTGCTGAGCAGACCTGGCCCCAGCACCTACTGGCTACCTGGCCATTCACAAACCTCTTGACCTCTCCAAATTTGTGAAATGAGGTATAGTGATTAGGTGACATTGTTAGTTTCTTCCAACTCTGACATTCTTATTATGTCTAAATACATTGTTTCTTTGATAAAATGTATAAAACAGATTTTGTAAATGGAGAAACTAATATGGTATGTGTTTTTTCCTCTTCAGTATCTTCTCACAGAGAATCTCTTCTACACCTGGCTATGAGATGGGGCCTGGCTAAGCTTTCCCAGTTCTTCTTGTGTCTCCCGGGGGGAGTCCAGGCCTTGGCTTTACCCAATGAAGAGGGTGCCACACCATTAGACTTAGCTTTACGTGGCGGACACTCCAAGCTGGCAGAAGATGTCACAAAGTGAGTTTAGCTACTTGATAGTCTCTCTCTTAATCTGTTTCTGTAAAGTCGGCCAAGCATTATAGAAAAATGGAAATAACAAACCACAAGCTAATGTTGGTTTATGTTTTACTGTTAGCTCTCATGTATATAGTACAGATCACATATATATATAGATTACATAAACAGATATACTGATATAATTGGTATTAATGTTTCATGAGGGAGAGAGAGGAAAAAGGTCTCAAAAGGCTCTGAAAGGAGTGATAATAAAAAAAAGTTGGGAAACACTAGCATTTAGGTTTCAGCTTAAATGTCACCCCTTCTGTGTTATTCTCTTTGATGATTATAATTAGTTCACAATGTTAAGTATGAGTAACATTATGACTACTATACAATACTAATACTTTATAATTAATATATGTGATCATTTGTTTCATATATATTTCTTTCCTTAATCATTTGAAACTGGAACTATTTTTCTTTTACCCACTGCAATACTTCCAGTACAATGTCCAGCACATAGTATTGGTTGAAAGGATATAAATTTTTTTTGAATCAATGAATAACAGACAAATGCTATGGTAAGATTTAGCCAATATGGTGGTCATCATGGTCTAGTGAAATAATGTAAAGGAGATGATTTATAAACTATTATGCTCTCTGTGTTAATGATGGTATCAACACTTCCAAGGAATATTGTTGGTTACTTAGAATGGTTCAGGTCAGTTATTATTCTTAGTTTATGAAAGAAGGATTCATATATAGTGATTTTCTTGACTTAAGTGGTCAAAAACAAAAGTATAAATGGGAAAGTACATTGAAAATTACAACATGCTACCTAAATATTAGCCATTTTTATAGTAAATGCTACATAAATATTAAATATTATTAGAATATTATTACATGGCATGTCCAAATGGACTGGCTTTTCTTGTTTGGCTCATGGAACTCAAGGTAATTAATTTATGGTTATATGGTACCTAAGTGGGCTTTAGAGTAGAAATCAGAGCTTTTTGTTTATTTATCTTTTCTCATTTGGTCAAATTACCATCAACCAAGGGGTGAGCCTATCTGGAGGGAATTGCCCTTTTCCTTGGTTTAACATGACCTCACTTCCTTGGCTAAAAAGGGCAAGGCAAGAACACTTCCTTTGACTCATTCATTGTGAACACTCCTGTGTTCCTCTGAGGTTCTGCAAGCAGACTTCATCTGTTGGTAGCTTTGTATCTTTTTACTGTGTCCAAGACGATAAGGTATGTACTTTAAAAGTTTCCAGGTCTAATAAATCCATTCATGGATGGGATTAGAAGTAAACTGTAAGCTAAATTCTGGTGATATGATGGAGCTTCCATATTCTAAATTAACAACAATGATCTTATTGCTCAGATTCAGAGACCATTCATCTCAGTGGCTTGTTGTTGGCATGGGGAGTTGTTTTCTGGAAACTTCTGGAGTCCTTGCCAGTAATGAGTGTCAAGAGTTTGGAGAGGTTCCCCAAGACTTAGAGTACAACTGTACTCTATGGATCTCTTTTTGACACTCCATCTGATGGAGATAACATTTACTTCATTGGAAATATACTATATTTTAGTAAAGCAAACATTCATTAACAAAATTAAGTCATATTGGAAGAGGAAAGGGACATAGAGCTAGTTCTGTGAATTGAGGAATCTGGGAACAATCTGGTAGGATGTTACATGCTGAGGTGGGCTGTAATCCAAGAACATTGTTTCCCCCCTGAGATTTCTTTACTGTTACTATTACAGGACCATATAAGCCATCCAGGATATTGTGATACTAACCATGAAGCCTACATGTAATTTACAAATGTACAAATGTTCTTAGCCAAGATATAACAGAAAATAAGTGTATATTTAAGAATTTAAGTTGGAAGTATCTTTCCTTTGTGTATAAGTGTATTCACAAAAACAACATAATCAAATGTATGTATGTTTTAATTTGCATAAGAGAGGATTTACAACAGTGGAACCAGTGTGTTATGAATATCTTACTTGTTTATAACATCCAAACCTCACCACATTCCCTAGAGATAATATCTGTTTTCCACTGTAATCACCTAATAAACCATTGGCTGCCAGCTAATTTGTTCTATTACAGGTAGCCCCATTAAAGTGAGAGGCATCTTTTCAGACTAAAAGGAGAATGAAATGTTGAAGTAAAGTACTATGTTTAAAAATCAGTACTGTTTCATTCTTTATGTAAACCTTTAAAGTGTGTAGTATATGTCAATGGTTTTCAATAGACTATTTCTCTAGGTGGAAAAAAAAAGATGGCTTCATTAGTATCTGTTTTCATGATCTTATGTATTTATTGCACTTGGTGACTTTCAAGGATCGTTTTGCTAGTTGGATTTGTAAGATCAGGGGCAGTGATCCTAAGTGCTGGATCCTGGGACTGGTGTCTTTGAAGCTCTGTGTGGGTTTTGATTTGTGTTGTTTCAGTTTTCAGGGCAGATGGTCCCCAAGCTTCTCCCGAGTGCAGCTCAGTGAAGAAGCCTCCTTGCATTACGTTCACTCATCAGAAATGCTGACCCTGACCCTTAACCACACAGCCGAGCATTTGTTGGAGGCAGATATTAAACTCTTCCGGAAATACTTTTGGGATAGAGCCTTTCTTGTCAAGGTTTGTGCACAGTGATTCTGGTATACAATAATGTACACTTGAGAGAATGCAGGCATCAATTTCTTGTTATGAGAATAGTGTTTTTACGGGTAGCACTTTCTTTTTTTTAATGAAACCTTGGGGGACATGAAATTATAAACTGCATTAGATCAGTACAATGAAGATTATTATATGTTTTAGCAGTAGAAAAATAGTAGTTTGTATAATATTTTCATTTTCTTTTCTGGGCCAATCCTTTCCATGGTTGGGTTTTAATACCTTAATATTGGATGTTTTCTCTTATTGATTGTATTATACTTATTATCTAAAGCAGTTATATTTAGGGCTATCTTACATGTATAATATCTACTACTGGGCTTTCATATTGCTCAAATGTAGTTTGAGCTTGTTTAACTTTGGTCTGTCACCTGGATGGAGCTCCCCGATGATATATGTTTTGGACAATTCCCTGGCATCCTCAAAGTTCTCAGTAGCATCACCTCCAGCCTGTTCGCTTAAGACTTCTTCCCCACCAGGATGCTTTTCCAGAAATTTGGTCAAATCGTACACCTTGTGGTGCAGGATCAGCCAGGTGCTCTTGCTAAGCATTTGTTCCAGTGCACAGATTTTTCTTGAATGGAAACAGGTAAAAGCTTAGTTCTTTTCCAAAGAGGTTTTCCCCTTCCCATCATGGTCCAACTCCATCTTTGAGTGCTATCATAGCATGACCATCTCAGGGTTTAAAACATTCCACCTTTATCTCTCTTCTTGGTAGACTTTGAAAATATTAAGAATATTTCTATCTTTTAATTATTATTAATCAAGGTGTTATTCTGAGTAAGGGGGCTTGAGCCAATCTAGTTGGTAGTGCTCCAGGGTCTAATGGATATACTAACCAGGTCCTGTGGCCTCCTATGTTCTCAAGCACATTCCTTCACAAGGCACAGGTCTCATGACTATTTAGGTTTTACAGAGTAAAAAGTCAGCTTAGAAAACCAATATTATCATTGACCACAGTTTCAGCTTTTGTAGAATATTTGCTTCATATAGTTGAAATAACGGGTTAGCTGAAAATATTATGTATCAAACAAAGATTATTATTGGCTTACCCGATATAGAGTTTTATTTAAATAATTAAAATGAAACATGGTCTTCAGAGTATGATTGTTATCTCTTTGCTGGGTTTTAGGGAATTTGGTTTATAATTTTCTGATGTACAGTATCACATACAGTATATACAGAATGAGGGTCTTCTTTGAGGATGCTTGTCATTTAAAGCTACTCAAGCCTTCAGCCATCACTGTGGTTTCTTACCAAAGCACCAAGTGGTGGTTATTCCAGCTGGGCAAATGCTTGGTTTTGCTATGCATCGGTTCCACGGAGACAGAGCTCAGCCAAGTTCCTGTCCTCAGAAGAGACGATCAAAAAGCAGTATGGCACTTGTGACTATCCTGAAAAGAACAGAACAAACTCTATTGAACATTTGCTTCATTGTAAAATCCTCTAAGTCTTAGGCTAGATTTGTGATTTTTCATATATATTTGAGATAATACTGATGACTTTGGGGGAAGATTTATGATGAGTAAATCTAGAAGCCTCAATAATTTATTGTAGTGGACTTTATAATCACAAAGGCCAAATGGTGGTGCCTCTCCAGTTTCTATGAGATTTTCATTTTATGAAAAACCTTGATGCAAGAATCAGTTAGACTGGAATGGCCTTATGTTCCAAGTTTCTACATCCTTCTTTTTCCTTCCTTTCTCAAAATGTGTGGCTGATAGTGAGCAGAGAGACCGGGCAGGAAGGGCTGCAAGATTCTTTCTGACATCCAAAGACGTTAATTCTTACGTGCCTGACAAAGTGATTCTATTGTATTCTTATCTAAATTTATTGTGGTGCATATTAGTTGGTTAGATATTATTTTAAATGTAAGCAGGTGGTAATTATTTTATGGGTTGTCCATACTGAAGCTTTACAACTTTGGATGATAAATATGAGATTACATATAGATTTTGTATAAAAAGTATTCATGCTTTGTTGAATCTTATCTAAAACTCCATTTTTATATGACAGCTATAGTTGGTGATTTTGATCTGAGAGACTGATCGGTTCTCGCTGAACTCCAGCTCATACTCAGTTTTCCCCAGGGAGACGTGTGTAGTCTTCGGGTTTGGGCGTTGCTTAGTTGTCTGTAGTCCTGTAAAACAATGACAGTAAAACCTTGCTGTAGAAACCTGAGTTTGTTTTACAATACGTAAGAGCTCTCCAGGTGAACCCGGTCAGAATACTTGTTCAGAGTTGTAAAGGCTTCATACTTTCACACTGTGTTACAGTTGACAGTGATGGCCTGACAGTTTCTAACAGATATTAAATGTTAAAATGGAAGGTGGATCTAAATAACTAAACTGTAAAGACTAGTTTATTAGTATAATCAGAATATTAGGAAATTAAATAATAGGCAAACTCTTAGCCATATCTTTTAATCACTTTTTGATTATCTCATAATAATCAGAATGCCGATAATTTTACTCTAGAACTTGGCTAAAATTAATCAGCAACTAGGAAATTTAAATTTTTAAAGGTATATTCAAAATTACTTATAAGGATAAAAATTAAGTTTGAATATATTCTATTTTCAAGAGAAAATAGTATTTCCTTGTTTCAAGTTTTGTTGTTTAATCAGAAACCAGCATTGCCTGCTGTTCTTTCCTCACATAGGCTTGGTGACTCTCTTCTTTGAAAGATTGGGGGGTTAAGGCTAAGGTTCAGCCCAGGTAGACACATGGGGCAGGTGGCTGTCTTAGGCCTTGAGCCTGTGTGGTGACCCGTCTTCCATCCCTGGGTGCTCCTGCGGCCATCTCTTCACTACCCCTTAATACGGACCTGCCCTGGTCCAGCCACTCATTCCATGGTGGGCCTTAGAAGAGAGAATGCCGAGTCCTGGAGGTGGGGCTGGGGTGAGTTAACAGCCACTGGAGGGTGGGTGACCAGGCACTTGTTGATCCCTGCCTGTTTGTGGTTTGCTAAATCATATATATATTTACATTCCTTTTACTCTGACTGCAGGACGTTGTTCCTAAAAGAATGAAGCACCCAATCCATGGGGCTTAATGACATGCCCAAGGGGATAAGGGACCTATGTCAGTTATGTGGTTACCTGCCCAAGTATACTGATGATTGATTTCAGAACCTGTGCTGAAGCCATCTTGGGCTGGTTTACTATTCAGCACATCAACACATAATTCTGTGTTTCTTCTCATTTTCACTGGCTGTGGGGAATCTGTCTGAAAAGAAAATTGAGATGATCCCAAGAGGGCAACTTTTTGCTAAAGTCTTTTGGAAGGTTTACCAACTTAGTTTTAGCCAGGGCCAGTCTACACCAGCGTGTGTCAACCTGCAGCTCAAGGCCTATAGTCATCTTGGATCTTCCCTGTGATGATGGTCCTAGACCCTCATCTGGTCCTCCGGGATCCCTGTGTCTTACTTAGGATGTGGATTGGGTCTGCTCCAGGTGGCAGATGCATAAACCAGAGAAGCCCTTCTTTCTGGCATCAAGATTCTTGGTTCTCTTTCTGGTTCATGCATGATATTCCTGAGAACCTTCTGCTTGGTGTGACCTGCAGAAGCAATAAAAGATTAGCGGCAGGAACAGTTTTGGCCCCTGCCTCGGAGTTTCTTCTGACTTCGCGCGCCCTCCTCCTGGGGTGCTGGCTATATGTTCTCCCAGCTTTCACCCACCCACTTCTCTCCCAGCCTCCTAGCTCTGAGATCCTTGAGAATGACTTTTGCCTCTTTGTTGCATATCTGAAGCCTCAAATGGTTTTCAGTGTTTTTTGTTTTTTCCCATTGTTTCCTAGGCCTTTGAGCGAGAAGCCAGGCCAGAGGAAAGAACAGCTATGCCCTCCGGTGCTGCAGAAACTGAAGAAGGTGCGTATGCTCCTTTCCCACTTAGGGAAGCCAGAAAGTGCTCCGGACCACCAAGCTAACCAGTCTGTTGAAGTCTGTGGTGAAGCCGGCCAGGAACCAAGGGGTTCAGAGGCAACGTCACGGGTGTGGGATACAGCAAAGCCCCTGGGTTTCTGGACAGCATCAAATGAAGTATACTGTTTGTTCCCACGTTCTATTCAATCAGCCTATCCTGAGTGCTGTTTGCCGGGCCCTGGGCCAGCTGCTCTCACATTCCTGATCTTCAGGACACTTTCTTGACATTCTGATTGTTCTCCTCCTTCAGCCTGTTCATTCACTGAGTCTTTCATTCCACCATTTGTTCTTTAGTTCCTTCCACCTTTGTGGATCTCCTACTCTGTGCTGAGCAAGGATGCTCTGGAAGTCACAAAGGAGTTTTTGTCACCACGAGCGTTGAGGGGCACCACTGGCATTTAGAATTGAGGAACCAGGGCTGCTGGATGTTCTTCAAGGAACAGAACAGTCCTATGCAACTAACTGGTGTCATGTACAGCTGTTTCCAGTCCTGATGATGATTCAGAGACTGCATGTATGATTCTATTCGTGGTGGAAGTTCATAACAGAAGATATATTTTTTAATAATACATCATTCCTGCTGTATTCCACAACATGCCACATGGAATCATCCTGATGCCACACTGGTGCATAACACCTAGCTCACTTGGAGGAACATCATTATCCCTCATTTTCCCCAACTCAACAGTTTATCTAGGCATGCAATTCTTACTTCATTTCAGGTTACTTCCGCTTTTCTGTATGTAAATAATTTTGGTCTGTTTGTAAGTTGTAATAAACAGGTTTTTTCCCCCACTATCAACCCTTTTATTAAATGCTAATAATTCTATCAGCAAAATAAGACAAGGTAACAAAGTAAAAGGCCTAACAGGAGAAGTTAGTTTTCACATCTACAGAAAAAAATCTTCTGATTTTAATAAGACGGTTTATCAAGATTGCTTCAGCAAATATTAGTTGTATATTTTGTTTTTTAAAAAATTTATTTATTATACTTTAAGTACTGGGGTACATGTGCAAAAATATGCAGATTTGCAACAGAGGTATACACGTGCCATGGTGGTTTGCGGCATCTATCACTCCATCATCTATATTAGGTATTCCTCCTAATGCTATCCCTCCCCAATCACCCCACCCCTTGCTATCCCTCCCCTAGCCTCCCACCCCCACCACCAGATCCCGGTGTGTGATATTCCCTTCCCTGTGTCCATATGTTCTCATTGTTCAACACCCACTTATGAGTGAGAACATGCGGTGTTTGATTTTCTATTCTTTTGTCAGTTTGCTGAGAATGATGGTTTCCAGCTTCATCCATGTCCCTGCAAAGGACATGAACTCATCCTTTTTTATGGCTGCATAGTATGTGTATATGGGCCACATTTTCTTTATCCAGTCTATCATTGATGGATATTTGGGTTGGTTCCAAGTCTTTGCTATTGTGAACAGTGCCACAGTAAACATACATGTGCATGTGTCTTTATAATAGAATGGTTTATAATCCTTTGGGTATATACACAGTAATAGGATTGCTGAGTCAAATGGTATATCTAGTTCTAGATCCTTGAGGAATTGCCACACTGTCTTCCACAATGGTTGAACTAATTTACACTCTCACCAACAGTGTAAAAGTGCTCCTATTTCTCCACATCCTCTCTAGCATCTGTTGTCTTCTGATTTTTTAATGATTGCCATTCTAACTGGCGTGAGATGGTATCTCATTGTGGTTTTGATTTGCATTTCTCTAGTGACCAGTGATGATGAGCTTTTTTTCATATGTTTGTTGGCTGCATAAATGTCTGCTTTTGAAAAGTGTCTGTTCATATCCTTTGCCCACTTTTTGATGGGGTTGTTCATTTTCGTTTTTTTTCTTGTAAATGTGTTTAAGTTCTTTGTAGATTCTGGATATTAGCCTTTTGTCAGATGGGTAGATTGCAAAAAATTTTTTCCCATTTTGTTGATTGCCGGTTCACTCTAATGATTGTTTCTTTTGCTGTGCAGAAGTGCTTTAGTTTAATATCTCATTTGTCTATTTTGGCTTTTGTTGCCATTGCTTTTGGTGTTTTAGTCATGAAGTCCTTGCCTATGCCTATGTCCTGAATGGTATTGCCTAGCTTTTCTACTAGGGTTTTTATGGTTTTAGGTCTTATGTTTAAATCTTTAATCCATCTGGAGTTAATTTTTGTATAAGCTCTAAGGAAGGGATCCAGTTTCAGCTTTCTGTTTATGACTAGCCAGTTTTTCCAACACCATTTATTAAATAGGGAATCCTTTCCCCATTGCTTGTTTTTGTCAGGTTTGTCAAAGATCAGATGGTTGTAGATGTGTGGCATTATTTCTGAGGCCTCAGTTCTGTTCAATTGGTCTGTATCTCTGTTTTGGAACAGCACCATGCTGTTTTGATTACTGTAGACTTATAGTATAGTTTGAAATCAGGTAGCATGATGACTCCAGATTTGTTTGTTTTTTTTTTTTTTCTTAGGATTGTCTTGGCTATGCGGGCTCTGTTTTGGTTCCATATGAAGTTTAAGGTGTTTTTTTGTTGTTGTTGTTGTTTTTTCCAATTCTGTGAAAGAAGGTCAATGGTAGCTTGATGGGGATAGCACTGAATCTATAAATTACTTTAGACAGTATGGCCATTTTCACTATCTTATCCTTTCTAACCATGAGCATGGAATGTTTTCTCATCTGTTTGTGTCCTCTCTTATTTCCTTGAGCAGTAGTTTGTAGTTCTCCTTGAATACAACTAACATCTCTTGTTAGTTGTATTCCTAGGTATTTTATTCTCTTTGTAGCAATTGTGAATGGGAGTTCACTCATGATTTGGCTCTCTGTCTGTTATTTGTGTATAGGAATGCTTGTGATTTTTGCACATTGACTTTGTATCCTGTGACTTTGCTGAAGTTGCTGACCAGCTTAAGGAGATTTTGGGCTGAGACAATGGGGTCTTCTAAATATACAATCTGCAAATAAAGACAATTTGACTTCCTATTTTCCTAATTGAAATTGACCAGTTCTGCTTTATTTCTTTTTCTTACCTAATTCCCCTGGCCAGAACTTCCAATACTACATTGAATAGGAGTGGTGAGAGAGGGCATCCTTGTCTTGTGCCAGTTTTCAAAGGGAATGCTTCCAGTTTTTGCCCATTAAGTATGATATTGGCTGTGGATTTGTCATAAATGGCTCTTATAATTTTGAGATACATTCCATTGATACCTAGTTTATTGAGAGTTTTTATCATGAAGCGCTGCTGAATTTTGTCAAAGGCCTTCTCTGCATCTATTGAGATAATAATGTGTTTTTTTGTCTTTGGTTCAGTTTATATGATGGATTACATTTATAGATTTGTGTATGTTGAACCAGCCTTGCATCCCCGGAATGAAGTCAACTTGATTTTGATGGATAAGCTTTTTAATGTGCTGTTGGTTTCGGTTGGCCAGTATTTTAATGAGGATTTTTGCATCAATGTTCATCATGGATATTGGCCTGAAAATTTCCTTTTTAGTTGTGTCTCTGCCAGGTTTTGGTGTCAGGATGATGCTGGCCTTATAAAATGAGTTAGGAAGGATACCCTCTTTTTGTATTGTTTGGAAGAGTTTCAGAAGGAATAGTACCAGCTCCTCTTTGTACCTGTGGTAGAATTTGGCTATGAACCCATCTGGTCCTGGACTTTTTTTGGTTGGTAGGCTATTAATTGCTGCCTCAATTTCAGACCTTATTATTGGTCTGTTCAGGGATTCAACTTCCTCCTGGTTTAGTCTTGGGAGAGTGTAAGAGTCCAGGAATTTATCCATTTCTTCTAGATTTACTGGTTTATTGGCATAGAGGTGTCTGTAGTAATCTCTGATGGTAGTTTGTATTTTTGTGAGATCAGTGGTAATATCCCCTTTATCATTTTTTATTGCATCTATTTTATTCTTCTCTCTTTTCTTTATTAGTCTGGCTAGCAGTCTATCTATTTTGTTGATCTTTTCAAAAAACCAGCTCTGGATTTATTGATTTTTTGAAGGGCTTTTTATGTCTCTATCTCCTTCAGTTCTGCTCTGATCTTAGTTATTTCTTGTCTTCTGCTAGCTTTTGATTTTGTTTGATCTTGCTCCTCTAGTTCTTTTAATTGTGATGTTAGGGTATCTATTTTTGCTCTTTCCTCACTTCTGTTGTGGGCATTTAGTGCTATAAATTTCCCTCTAGACACTGCTTTAAATGTGTCCCAGAGATTCTGGTACATTGTGTCTTCGTTCTCATTGGTTTCGAAGAACATCTTTATTTCTGCCTTAATTTCATTATTTATCCAGTAGTCATTCAGGAGCAGGTTGTTCAGTTTCCATGTAGTCATGTGGTTTTGAGTGAGTTTCTTAATCCTGGGTTCTAATTTGACTGCACTGTGGTCTGAAAGACTGTTTGTTATGATTTCCATTCTTTTGCATTTGCTGAGGAGTGTTTTACTTCCAATTTTGTGGTCAGTTTTAGAATAAGTGTGATGTGGTGCTGAGAAGAATGTATATTCTGTGGATTTGGGGTGGAGAGTTCTGTAGATGTCTATTAGGTCCACTTGGTCCAGATCTTGAGTTCAAGTTCTGGATATCCTTGTTAATTTTTTGTCTCATTGATCTGTCTAATATTGACAGTGGAGTATTAAAGTCTCCCACTATTATTATGTGGGAGTCTAAGTCTCTTTGTAGGTCATTAAGAACTTGATTTTTGTATCTGGGTGCTCCTGTGTTTGGTGCATATATATATTTAGGATAGTTAGCTCTTCTTTCATTGATCTCTTTACCATTATGTAATGTCCTTCATAAATAGAAGTTTTTATTCTAGGAAGCATATTTTTGCATATTCCTGTATTTCTTCTCTGGAATAAATCCTGATTTTGTGTTTTCAAAACCCAATGCTTGCAAAAATCTAACCACATTATTGTGTCTCCTAGGGTAGTTAGGGCAAAGGTTTTATGTATTGAAACACATATTATCTTCTTATCAGTTACTCTCCATTTGCTTCATATTTTAGTTAGGGCATTATATTGATTTTTATTTTTAAAAATTATACATGAATATAAGGTTATATGTACCTGGGGGTAGAGTTGTGTGATCTACTAACTTAATTTCACGACGGTGAAGGGAGCAGTACAAAATATCTGTTAATGTCTAAGTACATAGGTCTGAAAGGTTGAGAACTACCAAGCTCGATGCTGTGGCTAGGAAGGAAAAATATGACAAGGCCCTTGTTCCTAAGCCACCAATGTTAATAGCTGGTCAGTACTTTTGATTCTGCTTTTAACTGGCCTCACGGAAGAGTTGGATTCTAGGTATTTGTCAGGTACTGTGATCTTAAACCCTTTACCTGCATGTTTGTTAAAACTTAGAGAAGGCATATTTCTGGTGAGTTGCTGAGTCTGTGTGGCCCATCCTGATTGCATATGTTCCTGAGTTAATTCTGAGCAGCTGAGCTTCCTCCCCAGACTGCAGCTGCTTGGAGCCCCAGGGAATTGCCTTTACTGTTCTCCTCTGTGGGTGACACTCGCTGCTGGCTGTGTTGAGGAAGCCACTGTTTACCCTGCTGCTCAAGAAGGTTGTGGGTTACTTTGTACTTTCTCCTTGAAGACCTGCAGGAGAAAGCCCTTTCTGGTCTTGTATTGGGAATGCAGCTTCACCTGAATGCCTGGCTCAGCTCGCTTTTACTGCTGTACCTGTAGCTGATCAGGTTTCTTACTTCTAGCTTTCTGATAAAACAAAAAAAACAAAACAAAAAACCTTGGAACTAAAGTTTCTGGGCACCTGATTACAAATTGCCTATGGCAATGCTGACTACATTTTTATGTTACCTTTATTTCTTATTTAAGCCTCTACCCTTACTTTTTCTTTTTTAAAATCAACTTTGATTTTTAAAAATCCTCTTGCAAATTTTTTTCTCTCTTGTATTACACCTTCAAATTAATTTAGAACAAAGTGAGATCTAAAGGAGTACTTTAATTGCAAGTTGTTCTTAAGACAGTTTGGGGTTGGGACAGAAAAACAAGCTCTTATAGCACAGTATGATAATTGCTACAGGAGTTATTTGCAAGTAGCCCTATGTATTAGCATGCTGTCAACTGTGACAGTGGAGAGGTCAGGGAAAGCTTTCTGGAAGAGGTGACTCTGGAGCTGAGATCTAAGGGAGGGATGGGAATTCTACATGCGATACAAAGTCCTGAACCAGATGATGCACTGGGGAAAATGCAGCTGATTTTGAAGTCCTGGAATATAGGGTAGGGGTGTGTGTGTGTGTGTGTGTGTGTGTGTGTGTGTGTGTGTGTTCATGTTTGCTTATGTATAGTGGTGGCAGTGATGCCAAGAACATAGGCTCAAGGAGTAGACAGATTGAGACGGCTGTACACGAGGCAAATTGCTACAATCTATCCAGACAGCTTTGGGAACTGTTTTATCAGGTCGGGTATTATTTTAGAAAGTTCACTTTGGTGAGAGTATGTGGAATGGATGAGAGGGGCCGAGTGGAAGATCGGGGCCAGCCAGGGGGCTGCTGAGAGCAATTCAGAAGAGGATCTGTGGCAGTGTGACAAGATGGGAGAGGTGGGGACACACGAGTGCAGTCCTGAAAGTGTAGGATTGGCTGTCAGTGATGAGCAAGAAGGACGATGCCTCCATTTCTAGGGTGTGGCACTGGGTGGGATGGGCCTTCCAGGAAGCAGGATCGAGACAAAATATATGTTCAGTTTTAGACAAGATGAATTTGAGATGTGTTTGGGGCAGGCAAGTTAATATACGTGGCTGCCAATTCCACTGAAATAAACCAATAAGCACAGGGATTTGGATGGAAATCCAAGCCCTCTGACTCCAAATAATTAATAGGTATACTTTATAGCCCTTGAATCTAGACAATGCTTTTGTATTTGTCTACCCTTTAAAGAATATTAGAAACTGAATGCGTATTCCAGCAGAGGGCAATATTCAACTAAAGTGGAAACATTCAATTAGTTTTTATCCATTCATGAACCTGGAGGAGACTCAACTGAAAGCACAAAACATTTTGAGCATAAGAGCTTCCTCTTAAAAAAAAAAAAAAAAACCCAAAGCAAACTTTTTCTTTGAGATCTATTAGAAGATTCTTAGTAGATTATGCTTTTCTGTCCCCTCTGGGGCAATGTGTAGTGGGGTGGGTTGGGGAACTCTAAGCTTATATCTGAAGCTGTCATTAATTAAAAGATTATAATAATTCCAGCCTGGAAATTAACTTTGCTGTCTCTGTGAGTGTGTTAAATGGTTTTATCTTGCCTGTGAACCAATTATGTTTCTATAGTTTCATGATTCTAATTGTACTCCCAGAATAATTGGACATTATTTCAAATGAATTGAATGGCTAAAAAGTCATCTCATATTAATATGAGCATATTATAATAAGCTAATTATTAGTATTAATCAAAAACCTGACTCTATATTTTCCCCTTGCCTTCTTATCCTTATTTGATTTCTCTGTCCTAGGATTTCCTAAAGAGCATTGTACAGAACACTAATCTTGGAAGATATTTTGGAAAGTAAGGATTCTTTGGCCAAATAAGTAGAAAATCCTGTACAGTAGTTCCCTCTTATCTTTTGGGGATAAGTTCCAAGATCTCTAATAGATACCTGAAACCCTGGATCATACTGAACCTTGTATATACTATGTTTTTTTCTATATGTACATACCTATGATAAAGTTTAATTTATAAATTAGGCATGGTAAATGATTAACAATGATAACTAATAATAAAGTAGAACAATTATAACAATATATAAGTATCACTTTGGGGTCATTAGTAAGTAAAATAAGGTTACTTGGACACAAGCACTGCCATATTGAAACAGTTGATCTGATAATTAAGAACTGCTAAGAGACTAATGGGCAGGTAGCTTAGGCAGCATAAGGACACTGGACAATGAAATAATTCACTTTCCTGGTGGGAAGGAGGGAGATATCATGAAATTTCATCATGCTATTCAAGAATGGTCCACAATTAAAAAATATATGAATTATTTTTCTGGAATTTTCTATTTAGTATTTTTGGACTGAAGTCAACTGTGGGTAATCAAAACCGTAGAACATGAAATCCCTGATAAGGGTGAGGGGAGTTACTTTATATGAAACCCCCACGTTAGAGGTTCAGAATGCATTTAATGTTTTGTGGGCTCTAGTAAGTCAGGACACCTGTATAATCTTGTTTAACCTAGCAGTTCTCTAAATGAACTGATCACACAAGAGTCCTTTTCACAGTTCTCAACATCTCAGAGAAATGGTCTGTGGAAGGTACTTTGAAAATGTTGCTGTTCCCCCACTCTGTGGCGTCTCCCTCTCTGGATCTCATGTTCTCCATTTTCACTGTCACCCGGGTTCTCACCATCTGTTAGTCCTGTAATGCACACACCACAGAGGGGCAAGGAAGAATTTTTCAAACTATTTGCAGTCATCTTGAATATCGCTGGTCACCCATGCCTCCCCCAATACCCCTCTTCAATTTTTGATATCACATGGGAGGCTATTGCCTGCCTGGCATCTATTGGGCTATAACACAACCTGAGAACAACTACAATACCATTTGCCACTCTATCAATCTGCTTAAAAACTTAATTTGTAGTTCAAAAGCCCTCTGCATGGTTTGCTGTCTTAACTTGGAGTCACTCTGTTACTTTGTTGGCTTCTCCCCATAAATTATCTTCCACATTTTCATTGACAAGGAAATAGGGAGTTGGGATTGGAACATGTGCTACCATCACCAGGGAGAGAGGGCAAAATCATTTCCTTCAGGGTAGAGGCAGCAGCTCTCACCAGGCTCAAAGGAGCTTCCCCCTTGTGATTCTGTGTGGGAGGCAGAAGCAGCTGTGGGTCCAAATGCAAGATTCAGGCTGGACTGCTGGACACGTGTCTTTAGGCTCATTTACTTAGCCATCCATTCAGCAAATATGTATCGACTGCCCATCACTTTATACCAGGCACTGTTCTTGCTGGTAACCAAAAAGAAACAAACAAAAAAACAACCTTGCCCTCATTTAGTTTCACTCAAGCATTTGTTAGCACCTGCTGTGTGCCAGGCATTGTTCTAGAACTGGCAACAACCTGAATTAAGTCTATTCACTCATGGATCATGGAGCACTCATACCTGTGGTCATCAGGAGGGGCATTTCTGGGAGTCAGGAATCAACCCTCCCCACTTTATGCATGAGGAAGTGGCAGCACAGAAAGGTTATGTAATTTACCGAAGGCAACACTGGCCCAGGCCGTCAGAACTCAGAAGATGAGTCCACTCCCTTACTGACCACAGCACAGATTCCCACTACCCCTAATACCCCTGTAGAGCAGGGGACTTATCTGTGTGGTGTCGGGACTCCTGGTCTAGAGTTCTCTCCAGCATTTGGGGGATGGAAAAAGTGCAAACATTGGAAACATTGCCTTGAAATGAGCTCTATTCCAAATTGTTAATCTCTCTCAAGTCCTTGTGACAGAGATTTGTGACTCGCATGCACACTCATGTCTCAATGACACATGCCAATAATAAGCTGACTCTGCTAAAAACATCAGCTCTGCTGTGAACTAGCTTTTGAACATTATGCAAATTATTAGGCTGTTTGCTTTTGTGGAAAATGGTGGGGTGGGGTGGGGTGGAGGTGGGGATGTCACTGAATACTTACTTCATAGTAAGACTTAAATGAGGACATACAGATAAAGCCTCTTGCCCAGTATTGAACATAGTGGATGTTTACTGAATGATGTCTAATCATAAGTGCAAGGTATATAACACCTGCCTATAGAGATTCAATGGTAAAGATATGTGTTTTGAGATACCAGGACCTAGCCATTTATGTCATGGTGACGAGAGGTGAGCAGATTTTTTACTTGAGCATTCTGTAGATAGCGGTGTAGCACTTCCCTCTGTGCTTTGGTTTTTGAAATGTACAAGGAGTTGTGTGGTGGATTCTCCTTATTTGAGTATCTCCTGTGAGATATGACTGGGAAAACAATAGGGCTTTTATCCACACAAAGTATTGTTTCCAAGATTTTTCATTTGAGATGCTCTAACTCAAGGGATTTTTAGGAGAACTGTTGCAGATGGTTAAAATATCAAGATATAGGTCCTTGAAGCCATGACGACTGGGACCTGGGTGTTGGGGACTTAAGATAGCAGTACTAGGCAGGCTGTTCTGCAGAGCTGATCATTCACTTGCATACAAAGCTCTGCCTTGACTCTCATGTGGAATATCTGGCCAAGGACTTGATAAATATTGTTCTCCTAGAAGTAGGGCATTTTGGCATTGTCAGCACAATTAAAAATCATACACAGCTCCAGGAAATGATTTGTAATTGTTGCTTTCATTTTTTTAAAAAATTTTACTTTAAGTTCTGGGATACATGTGCAGAATTTGCAGGTTTGTTACATAGGTTTACACATGCCATGGTGGTTTGCTTTACCTATCAACCCGTCATATACATTAGGTATTTCTCCTAATGCTATCCCTCCCCTAGCCCCCATCCCCCAACAGACCCCGGTGTGTGATGTTCCCCTCCCCGTGTCCATGTGTTCTCATTGTTCAACTCCCACTTATGAGTGAGAACATGCAGTGTTTGGTTTTCTGTTCCTGTGTTTCTTTGCTGAGAATGATGGTTTCCAGCTTCATCCATGTCCCTGCAAAGGACATGAACTCATCCTTTTTTATGGCTGCATTTTACAGAGCAGTTCAGCCTTTTCTGTATTTCCCTTAGTGACTGACTTTGCCAGTTGTCTTTCTTCTCCTTGTCACAGAAAAGAACAATTTTCACCATTAAAGGGACAAGGATACGGATAGGACATCATGACAATATGATACTCATTTTGTATATTATTATAAAATATCAGTATTTTCTCACACATACGTAAAAATCCTCCTTCTCATCACTTAGTTTATCAAAGGATTAAAGAATCATAGTTTGACCTAGAAAGAACTTTAGAGATCATCTGGTAGAACTCACTGTATGTTTGAGCTCACAACTCAGAGGTTCCCCAGAACTCACCTAGATGCAACACATTTGGCTCATATCTGATATAGACACTTTATTCTAGCTGAGTCAGATAAGCAGGCTAGAGAGAAACGACAAGTATTAAACTCAACTAAGCATTCTAATAGAATTAAAATGAGCTTAATGTGAAAATATAGCTAAAGGTTAAATAGAATCTAAGTTTGATAAAAATTGAATTTTGTTTATATCTTTGAAAAATGTTTTGTTTATACTTTTGTTTATTCTTCAAAAGATAAAATACAATCCAGTAGAAAAGTTTTCACAAGAAGGGTAGGGGCACCGTGGAGAATGGCCCGCAGCAGTCTGGTGTTGCAAGAGGGCTACGCCAGCTCCGAAATCCTTTCTTCACTGAACTCTATTCAGACAATAAGAGCAATGGAGAAAGATCCTTTTGCCCTGCAACTTCTTTTTTTCTATTAGTGATAGAAGCCTTTTTTAGAGAGGTGCCAGGAAACTTTCTATTAAGATTCTGGCCGGAACTGGATCATATGTTAACCTCCAGACAAAAAAAAAAACTGTCTGAAGAGGAGGGAATTCTCCACTGTCTTAAATAATTCCTTTTGTCTTAAAAAAAAAATTACAGGTAATTTAAATGGAAAACAAAACAGCCCTGTATTTTAAAGAAGATGTCTTAAATTCTTCCTGAAACAATATAGAATATAAATATTAAAATGATATGCCAAGGAGCACATTTTGGAGTTGCTTGAGGCCAAGAATTTCTTCTTCCACCTTGGTTTCTTCTCCACAGCTGCTGCTCAGTAGTGACCAGTGGAGAGTGTTGAATTGAATGCAGTGTTGGGCTGTCACTCTCTGATAAGTCTCATTTTAATGCTTCTGTGGATAAGTGCCTCATTGTTGCTCTCAGTCCATATTTATACCCGACAGGCAAAATGAAAGTTCTTTTTAATAGTCCCACTTTTAGGGGAAAAAAAGAAAAAGGAATAACTGGAATATTGAAACAAAATTTCAAAGTGTTATAATAGTCTCTGAATTAAGAGTGACAAGTAGTCTCTCAAGTGACAAGTAGTCTCTTGAGTGCCTTTGCCATTATAATTCTCTGGCCATTGTGAATTGAATTTGCACACTAGGAGAAAACATTGAAGCAACACGTGGAAGTGCAGTAGTTAGTAGTGAAACAGCAATACTTACTAAGTGGAGAGGAAAAGGGTTGGCTTTTGGACTTACAGAGCCAGAAGGGTGGGAGGAAGTAAGGAGAAAGCATTCATCTGTCTTTAAATCTGGCAGTTCAGAAGTTGTGATAAAATAGCATTAGCATTGGAAGTGTTTCAATTAGTTAATTCCAAAAAGTAAACGACTTTTCCTTCTCTGTCCTGATCCACAGCTTGTCTAATGATCCACGACATCTCATCAGCTATGTATATTTTGGGCCGCCAGATGTAGGTGGAGGAGAGAAGCATTTATTCAGCACCTGTTATGTGCTAAGCACACTACTTGGCACCAGGGATACAAGGGTTGAGCGGAAAGCCATCTGGTCTCAGCTCTCCCAGAATTTGCAGCCTATTGAGAGAAAAATATTCATTCAAAGACTGTGAACTACCCATCATGCATGTGAGAGAGGTACAGAGGGCTGCTATGAACACTACTGTCAGGGTGTTTTCCTGGCATTTGTGGGTACAGGCAGAGCAAAGTGAGAGCATGATCCTTGTTTTCCACCTGTGCTTTTGACACTACCCTGTAGATGTAAGTCTGTGGTGGACTCAGTTGTTAACAAGACAACACTGGTGGTCTGGCTGCCTCTGACCATGATTCTTCTGCCACAGCCAAATGGTGGTTAAAATCAGAATACCGAGCATCCTGTGTTTTTGGTATAAGCTTTTTCATTGCTTAAGTCTAGGCTATGTGGTCTCATTTGCAAAATTAGACTGTAAGACTTGTGTTTAGAGTTGAGATCTTTTAGGTGGATCTGCTTCTTAATGAGAAACTGGCATGAATCTTACAGCGACTTAACTCTGTTCGCTGGTGCAGTGTCACTAGTGAACATAAGTCTTAGAGATCTCTTGTTCCATTATAGCTTAGCAATAAAAAAGAACACGTTCATCAAGTTTGGCAAGACTGATTTGGAGGAGTAAACCTCACTTCTGGGTGGGCTTGAAGGCAAGATTAATAGGCCTTTAAAACAGAATAGGTAGAGTTACTGATACCATTATCTGCTGGAGGTTGCTATAGCAATGAGCGGTTTGATTGCACTGTATAATTGGTGGTACAGTGGATTAGTGTAAAAGGATCCTACTAATTTAACAGAAACTCTCCTGGAGCAATTTAATTAAACTCCAGTAGAATGAATGCCAATTTTTCTGAAAGTTCTAAGATGTAGTTCTGTTTAGTCTTAGATTAATTAAAGATACATTATTATCTTGAATCAGCACAATATCACAAATATTTTAAAATGATTTTTGGATAAAGACTGTCTACATTTGGAAGTTATTTTTTAAATGATGAGATACAATTTTTAATGAAGACATATTTTAATATAGTTTGTGGTATTTGTTTTGAAGTGAAAAAAATTGCTCTGGACTACATGGAAAAACGTAGGCATGGCAACCTATAAAGACTAGTTCACTGGCCTTTTTAGTTGGGGAAGGAAGCTGGAACTTAAATGTACTACCAGGTGTGAACACATCCTCTGTTACTGCAAACTTCATTAGCAGATGAAATTGCCTTTTCCATTAGCAATCTGAATAAAATGTGTACCATTCTTCTGAATAAATGCTATAGGTACATAATTCTTTAGAAATGCAGTGTAATGATCATTTAAGAGTTTATGGCTTAGATGACTTTAAAGGAATGAATGTCCTAAAACAGGCAAAACAAAAGGGTGTGTCTCTTGATGTCTGCGCAGATGTGTCTATTGAAACTTTGATCCTGGTTATCCTTCCCTTCTTCTTCTTCTTCTTCTTCTTTTTTTTTTTTTAATGTCTTTGTGGTGTCTTTCCTACTTAGCCCAATTTTTAGGGTTTGATATTTCAGTTTCAAAACCAAACCAAACCCCTATCGTACACTTATAATGTAGCAAATGCCATGGTAGGTGCTTTTCTGCATGTATGTAGTAGGACGAAAATGTTAATTTTAACCATGTGTTTTGGACATTGGCACTTGAAAGCAGGTCCCTGAAGGGTGGTGAAGTTAGCCCATTTTGACATTCCTACTTCTGGCAATGCCGTTCAGGATTCTGTTACTCTGCTGCCACCTGGAGGCCTTCTCCAGGATGTGCATTTAAAGGCAGGTAGGGATGCTGTGTACACAAGCTGCCTGGTCTGGGTGTCCGCTGTGATGTTGTCCTCACTCCCTGCTGAGATTAGTTGACATGACCACACAAAATTAGGGTTATGACCTTTTTGTTGGTTTAATCATAGAAGCTAATATGCATTACAAATTCAAGAGCAATATATTAATGTGGCATGCAAATACGGTATTGCTTGCTGCAAAGCAAATTCAAAGTTGTTGTTGTCCAGATTTTTATAAACACAAGACAAGTAGGATTGTTGGTTTCTCTGATCCATCCTGGTCTTATTACTTATAGATTCATCCTTGTAATTTGTCATCTTTATTATGATTCGTCATGTAGAACCATATAAATGAATACCTTATACTTTTTCTAAGCGTAAACGTGGATAATAACTCCTAGCATTGTTGTCCAGAAGTAAGAAGAGCTTGAGTAAATCCACCCACAGGTTTGAGACATTAGGTAATTAATAGAATTGACAAAGTGGAGTAGGGAAGGTCTGGGTAATGAACCTGCTGGAAAACTCCAGGAGTTTCCCCAGGATCAGCATTAAGCAGGGTTGTGGGGGAAGGGATGTGGAGCTTCCAGAAAAGGGGTGAGACCCTGCAATGATGTATGTTAATACAGATCTGAGGTAAAGACTTTCAGTCATCTGTCCTTGGTAGGGATGTAGAGTGCTTTAATTTTCCCCAAGCCCAAACTTGCTCTTTGTGGTTATTTGGACAACAGTGGCTCTTGTTTACAGGCAACTGAGTATTTGGGAAGAGAACCAATCAGTGAAACGATAGGGAAAACTGCTGCCTTGGGTGAACCTTTTATTTTCATCCCAGTATACCCTGACCACTACTGTTTCCAGGAAACCCTTTATTCAGAAAGAGGCCACTCGGTGTGCCTGGGGCTGAGGTTGTAGCCTTAGGGCTATGCTGGTGTTCTTGACTTTCAGTGATGTACCAGGAAAAGCCAGACTTCTTGTACAATGAGTTATGCCCTTTTGAAACATGTTGAAAACTGGTATTTGAGGAAATAGATGTGTGGGATTTCCTCAGGTGGCTATGAGTCATATCCTTACAGTCTGCTATTTTGAAGAGTCTTTGGTAGTGAGTAGCCTTCCTTTGGAATCAAGGGCATTTATTTATTTAATGATCATTTTTCTCCCCCAGAATTTCCTGTGAAAGCTCTTGGGCTTGTTTACATCTTGGTCCACACAGACAATACCAGAGTATGGACAGTCAGGTTATTAGACACTCTGCTCTGTGGAGAGTGGATTTTTAAGAGGCCTAATCTAAAAACCTACCTCTGTGCAGAAGGCTCCTGGCCAACTCATTCACATTTGTCAGCTACCAGTTGTTCTTCTTTGTAACAAAATCTCCAATCAGCAGATCCTGATGAGAATTCTTTCTTTTGCAGAGATTAAGAACACAGTGTCCAGCAGATCAGTGCCGGAAAAGGAAGATGTAGAGGTAATGAATGACTCCCTGCTCTATGTGCTCCTTTCTTCTTTGCACGTCTTTCCATAAAGTAGAAATGAAGATTCAGTGGTAATAAAAATTTTTAAAAACACTAAAATGTATGTGCCCCAAGTCACTTTCAGAACAATGTGAAATTCTCTTTTCTGTTCCTCTTTTTCTTTCTTTCTTTCGTTCCGTCTTTTTCTTTCTTTTTTCATTCTTTCTTTCTTTCTCTTTCTTTTGCTTTTTCTCTTTCTCTCTTTCTCCCCTCCCTTCCCTTTCCTCCCTTCCTCTCCCTTCCCTTCCCCTCCCCTCCCCTCCCCTCCCCTCCCTTCCCTTCTCTCTCTTCCCCTCCCTTCCCTCCCCTTCCGTTCCCTCCCCTCCTCTCCCTTCCCTTCCCTTCTCTCTCCTCCCCTCCCCTCCCTTCCCTCCCCTTCCCTTCCTTCCCCTCCCCTCCCTTCCCTTCCCTTCATTTCTTGACAGAGTCTTGCTCTGTTGCCCAGGCTGGAGTGCAGTGGCATGATTTCAGCTCACTACAACCTCCGCCTCCCACATTCAAGCGACTCTCATGCCTCAGCCTCCTGAGTAGCTGGCACTACAGGCATACACCACCACACCTGGCTAATTTTTGTATTTTTAGTCCATGCCTGGCTAATTTTTGTATTTTTAGTAGATACAGGGTTTCACCATGTTGGCCAGGCTGTCTCGAACTCCTGACCTCAGGTGATCCGCCTGCGTCAGCCTCCCAAAGTGCTGGGATTACAGGCATGAGCCACCATGCCCAGCCCTGTTTTCTTTATCAAAATTGTAATCTCTAGTCTTTATAACCAAACCTAGCTATCTTTCTGAGTCGTAGTTGTATGTGCAAGATGATTGAATACATTCTGCAAAACAAATTTCTACTTGAACTTTGATGTCTATAGATATTTGCCAACAAGGTGATTATAAGAGTAAATCTGGCCAGCCGTGGTGGCTCACGCCTATAATCCCAGCATTTTCGGAGGCCAAGGCAGGTGGATCACTAGGTCAACAGATGGAGACCATTCTGGTCAACATGGTGAAACCCAGCCTCTACTAAAAATACAAAAATTAGCCAGGCATGGTGGCACAGCCTGTAGTCCCAGCTACGCGGGAGCCTGAGGCAGGAGAATTGCTTGAACCCAGGAGGTGGAGGTTGCGTTGAGCTGAGATTGTGCCATTGCACTCCAGCCTGGGCAACAAGAGCGAAACTCTTTCTCAAAAAAAAAAAAAAAAAAAGTAAATCTAAGAGATGTCCTCTGAGAAGAAAATAACCTGTGTACAACTCTCAGGTGTGTTTCAGCTTGGGATAGATTCATTACTCATTTTTAGCTGTTAAATAAGACTAGTTTTCTGTTTACATGTGGCGATAAGTGTAACATGTTTTTATTGATGCTTTCCAAGGTGGTTTTTCTAGTTAACAAAAATAAACATTAGTGTAGCATGTGTGTAATTTTTAAAAAACCCACTGGACTTTATCTTTTTCAGTGTGACAAAAGCATGGTGGTTCAACAGAATGAACGTGAAGACCAGCACAGCCTAGATTTGGGTATGTTCTGAAATACTGCTTTTACCTATACTCATAGGGCATCCCAGATACTGGTATAGAGTGGACAAGAAACAAGTACATTTGAACATAAAAATACTCCTTCCTGGGAACCTTATCTGTTTCCTGAAACCCATCCGGATAAATTTTCTTTGTAGGATCATTTGTAATACTATGACTCTAGAGGTAGAGACTCCATTTGCAATCTAAAAAACAAGGCAATGAAAGCTTTTCCTGAACAGTTTTACACTGATTCAGAAGCTGGCTTTGGACTTTTCCTGTGTTCCCTTGTTATTCCTATGAAGTAGGCACTACCAGCTTCAGGTTCAGGTGAAGCAGTTGAACCACTCGT
Organism: Cheracebus regulus; assembly: GCA_963574635.1. Taxonomy (NCBI): domain Eukaryota; kingdom Metazoa; phylum Chordata; class Mammalia; order Primates; family Pitheciidae; genus Cheracebus; species Cheracebus regulus. Next base: position 29,257 of record CAUYQU010008899.1, read on the forward strand.
GGGGAGTAGGTGGTGGAATCACAACTTATAACTTCATTCCACCCACCCCTAGAATCTCTACGCTTACCAGTATCCCATTTTGATACCCAGTGGGATTCCCTTGGAGCTGAGCCTATGTGATCTACCCTGCTGAGCTCAGGAAAAGACCAGATGCTTGTTCTGGGATTTGAGTCTGATGTGAGTGTCCTTTCAGAGGAACCAGGTGTTTCTCCACCCTTGGCAAGGTGGAGGTGTTTCCTTCCTTGGACCTGGGAATTCTCATCTGCTTACAAATATTCTATTTCACAACTCCCTGAGGACACCTTCCTAAATCTCCTCTCAGGTACTGCTTCTTCAAGGTTAATTTGGGCCCCAGGCCTATCTCTTGAGTTACTTAGAGATGAATAGAGCATAATGAGGCAGATGTGGGGTTTGAAGACATAGGCTGAGCTATCAGCAGAGGCTGAGTTTAGGGACCTGGATGGTCTCTGAAGACCTCTGGGGCTGACAAGTGGGAGGAAATGAGTATGAACCTTCCCAGTTGGTTTCCTCAGGTTCTGTGAAGCTGAGGCAGCTCACACACCTGGAAAGCACAGGTGGGCAGGACAGTCTTAGAAACTGCAAGGGGTGCGGTGTTGGTGATGGTGGTGACTGAGGGCTCAGGCTGATGTGCAATCAGGAAAAACCAAATCATTGCCCAAGGTGAGAATAATGGAGAGGGCGGATGACCCACAGAGTCACCGTGAGCCCACATGTGCATGGGAATCCCTGGAGGCGGTGGGGAGTGTGCTTAGTATGCTGCGCCAACACACGACAGAGTAGTTACAACAGTTTAGAAATCATGCTGTGTAGAGCAGAGCAAGAAGGAAGCACCCGCCGTGTCTGTTGATGGTGTTGCTAGGAGCTTGGCCGCATGCCAGAGGTGGCTTGCAGGATATTGCTGCACGCGGCTCTACTGAAATTGGAACAGAAAGTTAGACCTGCACTAAGCAATATACACGCCCTTAATATTTTTGCTATTTAAGGTAAGAATAATAATTTACTTACAGAAGAGGGGAAGAAGGAGGCAAAAAGAAAGCAAACATCTCTGTATAGATGGCTGTCATGGGCCACTGATGTCAGGGCTGTAGCTGTTACTCACGCACACAGGATGTCTCAGCTACAAATTGCATCATGCTTCTGGGAATGTTAGCTTTGAAGAATGTTTACTAAGACAAATTGCTGGGGGAGGAAGATTGGCAGCTAAAAGTATTAAACATTGGGATAATCTTAATTTTAGGTTTTAAAAAACTCACTCTAGTTTCAAACTTGTATGCTTATGAGCAAGAAAACATGTGCTATGGAAATTGTAGTAGTTTGACCTGTCTGAGTGTTTTGTCAGTAACATCATTCTGTCTGTGAAGGATTTGAGAGAGATAAATGAGTATAACTTTAATCCAGTAATTTATGAAAAGGACCATGGATGAGTGTTTATTGTGCTAGCGTTTGCTTTTTGGTTCCTTTAGACTTTTTGAATTAATAAAGTCCCCTGACTTTTTGCAAAGGAAATGATAACAGATTTTCAAAGAACCTGAGACAGAGAAGGGGATAGCAAACTGTAAGCAATAGTCAGCTGGTCAGACACAGTCTGGAAGAGGACACGGCTCTCCCTGCAGGCCACTTCAATATTATTTTGTTATTTGTTATTTTTATTTTTTATTGTTTGAGATGGAGTTTTGCTCTGTTGCCCAGGCTGGCATGCAATGGCGCCATCTTGGCTCACTATAACTTCTGCCTCGTGGGTACAAGCAATTCTCCTGTCTCAGCCTCCTGAGTGTGCTGGGATTACAGGCGCCCATCACCATGCCCAGCTAATTTTTGTATTTTTGGTAGAGCTGGGGTTTCACTGTCAAACTCCTGACTTCAAGTGATCCACCCGCCTCGGCCTCCCAAAGTGCTGGGATTATAGTCATGAGCCACTGCGCCTGGCCTCCTCTGTTATTTTGTAAGTCCATTCTGCCCAATCTCTGTGGAAATGCTGATAAACGGTGTGGGATAAACACGTGATGAATGCTGATAAATAGACGTGTAAGTCTTTACTGACTTGTATTATTCAGAATTGTGTGATGTGGGTGTGGCCTCACAGATGACATAGCGCTGTTCCAGTGGTGCCCTGTGCTGATGGACACATTCTCTAGCTGTTCTCTCCAGTGTAGTAGCCTGTGGCCACCTACGTCTGTTGAGCATGTCACGTGTGACTGAGGAACTGGATTTTTTGTTATCTAATTTTATTGTACTGGAGAGGGCAAAACAGAGTAAGTTCCCTTTGCGGTGGTACTTTCTTTTTCCTTCTAGAAGTTTTTTTTTTGTTGTTTATTTGTTTTTAGACAAAGTCTCACTCTTTTCACCCAGGCCAGAGTGCAATGGCACAATCTCAGCTCATTACAACCTCTACCTCCTGGGTTCAAGCGATCTTCCTGCCTCAGTCTCCTGAGTAGCTGGGACTACAGGCATGCACCACCACACCCAGCTAATTTTTGTATTTTTAGTAGAGGTGGGGTTTCACCATGTTGGCCAGGCTGATCTTGAACTTCTGACCTCAGGCAATCCACCTGCCTCGGCCTCCCAAAGTGCTGGAATTATAGGCGTGAGCCACCGGGCCCAGCCTAGAAGTGTTTTATTTATTTGTTTTCTAATTTTTAAAAGTTTTTGTAGGTACATAGGATATGTATATATTTGTAGGATATATGAGATGTTTGGATACAGGCATACAATACAAAATAAGCATATCATGGGGAATGGGGTATCTATCTGCTCAAGCACGAATCTTTTGAGTTACAAACAATCCAATTACACTCTTTAAGTTATTTTAAAATGTACAGATTAAGTTATTATTGAGTATAATCACCCTATTGTGCTGTCAAATAGTAGATCTTATTCATTCTTTCTATTTTTTTGTACCCATCCTTTGTGATGTTTTATTGCCCTTTCAGAGCATTAAGAATCACACTTACCATTAGTTTATATGAAAATGATGGGTGGGGAGATATCTCAGGCAGGTAACAACTGACAAGCTCATCCCAGCCGGGGACTCAGAACTACCTCTGTGAGGAGCTGACATTTATGCCAAATGCAGGAGTTATGGCCCCATTTTCTCTGCAGATACTGTAAGGGGTCAGCATTTTGTTGAAGGAGAGAAGCATCAGTTGAAGGGCTAAGATCTGCTTCTGTTGCTGTCATAGTACAGAGTAGGACTCCTTCATATTCTAGGCAAGTAGGATGGGGAAAGATGGCAAAGTATTTGAAGGAAACAGCAGAAAATAAGGTAGATGAAATGAAATACCAAAAAATAAGACAAAAAAGATTCACTTGGCTCAAGTAAATGACACGAAATGTGATTAAGAAATAGGATCTGGCCAGGCTCGGTGGCTCATGCCTGTAATCCCAGCATTTTAGGAGGCCAAGGCAAGTGGATCACTTGAGGTCAAGAGTTCGAGACCAGCCTGGCCAATCTGGTGAAACCCTATCTCTACTACAAATACAAAAATTAGCCAGGCATGGTGGTGCGTGCCTGTAGTCCCAGCTACTTGAGAGGCTGAGGCAGGAGAATGGCTTGAACAGGGAGGCGGAGGTTGCAGTGAGCTGACATTGTGCCATTCATTGCACTCCAGCCTGGGCAACAGAGCTAGACTCCATCTCAAAGAAAAGAAAAAGAAAAAAAGAAATAGGAACTGCTTAAAGTTTTGACCCTATCTCTTAATCACATTTAGTGCCATTTACTTGAGCCAAATGAACCCTTTGGGCAGCAGCACATGTTATGCTGAGGAGAAGGAGAGTAAACATCTTGAGGAACAAGCAGATAGGCTGTGGGAAATGCAGTAGACGGGGAGTCTCAGCTGTAAAACTGGAATCCCAATTGCAAACAAAGATGCATAAACCGTCACTGAATTAGCAAAGCTGCAAATGGCTTGATTAGATGCTGTCTTGCAAGCTCTACTTTTAAGAGGTTGAATCTGAAAAAATAAAGCTGTGTGGCTTTGGTTAGAAATTAAGATATCAGCTGGGGGTGGTGGCTCACGCCTGTAGTCCCAGCACTTTGGGAGGCTGAGGTGGGCGGATCATGAGGTCAAGAGATCAAGACCATCCTGGCGAAAAGGTGAAACCCCATCTCTACTAAAAATACAAAAATTAGCTGGGTGTGGTGGCATATGCCTGTAGTCCCAGCCACTTGGGAGGCTGAGGCAGGAGAATCACTTGAACCCGGGAGGCAGAGGTTGCAGTGAGCTGAGACCGAGCCACTGTACTCCAGCCTGGCCATAGAGCGAGACTCTGTCTCAGAAAAAAAAAAAAAAAAAAAAGAAATTAAGATATCCAGTTAAAAGTTAAGTTTCTCCTTGATGACTGTGAAACCATGGTGCCCGTGTCTCAAGGAAATTACAGAAGCTCCTGGAACATGATGTTCCTGTTCTTTCATCAAATAATATGTCAAAGTGTGAATGAGGTTGTGGGTGACAGACCAGATGTGGTGACGCTCATACTGAAGCTGATTTTCCTGCAATAATTTATCACTTGTGGTCTGCATTGGATGAAAGATGACATGAAATTTACTTGGCTAAAGCTGAATATCTTATGACTATTTGGATGGAAAAAATGACTGGTTGGTGAAACTGACATGTCAAAACAGGAACTATGTGAGCGTGTTTTGACTTTTCCTGTGAGGGAAGGTGATAGGAAGATAGAGACACTCCCTATAGGTGATAGGAGACATGAGGATGGCATTGGCTGGTATCCTCCTTTTGGCTTGGAGAGACTCAGTACCTTGAAGCTCTAGGCATCCAGCAGGACCTCATCTACTGTTCCAGGTCTGGCTGGTAGAGAGTGGGCTTGGTGCAAGTGCCCAAGAAGATATTAAGCATAGTATCTTGTAAAATAAGCCTCTTGGAAAAAATTTATTTTAGTCTTCTATAATTATAGAAGTAATAAATGTTCACAATAGAATTGGGAATTTTAGAAAGAGTAGAAAAAAATCCCTATAATTTCCCCACCCAAAGGCAGTCACTATTAAATTTGGGTGTATTTCCTACCAGCATTCTTTCTCATACATGCCTTTCTTTTTTACGCAGCTGTAATTGTGAAAACAAGATAATTCCTGTCCTGTGTTATTCATTTGACATGTTCCATAAGTAAGCTCCATTTTAGAAAGTAACTTAAAATGATGCCATATGTTTGTTTTTGTTTGTTTTTATAAAGCACGTGGATTACTTTTATAAGAAAAAAAAGGAAAATGTTGTAGCTCCTCAGCACAAGTACTTATTTCTCCCCAAACCTCCCCCCTTTTTATAATACGTATTGTTGATTTTATAGAGTGACCTAATCAGTACATGCGGGGGCTCAAATCACAGATATTCTTTAATACTTTGGGCTACTTCATTGCTATTATTGTTTGTTACTAATATGTAAGATGAGGAAAAGAAAACCTTTTGGTGGGTATTGGGACTGGGTGGGTGGGCACTGGGGACAGATGAACCAAAGCTAGATATTGAAGGAAACTCGACTTCATACCAAAAAACAAAACAGAAAAAATTAAGAAAAAACCATCTAGAGGCCAGTCGGGAAGACAAGGAAGCAGAAACAGACAGAAACAAGCAGTAGGATATGAGGTTCACATTTCTTTGCCAAGAAGACACAGCCCTTTCATGACTGTAGACAAGACCAAGAGAGAGAAACAAAGCCTCCCCACACCCCAAAAGGAAAAACACTAGGAAAAGGAAACTGGTAGGAAATGATTGGAATAACCTAAGAGTCCTTCTAAACAGAATGTTAGGGGGTGTATAATATAGGTTTTCAGGATCTCCATTTGTGGGCATATCTGGGAGAGTCCAGGCCTATGTGTGCTAGTGGTGAGCTGGGGGAGATGGTGCCGTCAATAGTGCTAGCTTGGCAAACAACCAGATAAGCAGAACTACTTAGGTTAGTTTCTCTTCTTACATTAACCAAAAGTTCTTAGATTAACTAAAAGTTCTTAGATTAAAAGTATTATTATAAAATGGCACTTTTAAGTCGTCTGTGAAAAATAACATTTTGAGATGCTTTTAAAGAGGATCTTAAGTATGGCATCTTAGGAGCTGTGACCCCGTGAGTGGATGCTGACCCTCTTGGCTGTTATTTAATAACACCTGTGTATCTAGGCTGAAACCTCAAGAATGTTGCATGAACACGGGAGGGGTTAGAACTCTTCTGAAAACCATGTTTAGAATAGAATTTTCAGGCCTAATTTTTGGCAGATCTCTTTCTACGTCCCAGGCTACAGAGCTTCTGTGGATTCCTTTTTTTTTCTCTCTCTCTTTTTTTGGGGAGTTGCAGGTTATCTCTACCACAAACTAAAGCTTACCAGTGAATCATTTTGAAGTAAAGGGGCCGGAGACAATGAAATATCCCAAGAAGACCATTGGGAAGGCAAAGTTATTTGTATAAATTCTGACTCAAATTTTATTCTTTTTGTTCACTTCAAGGAAATTTTCTTATTGTGGTTGTTGAGGTTTCAAAACCAAGGTTGAAAACCACAGTCAGAGATCCCTGAGGGAGCTCAGCAGTGCTGAAATCACCCCTAATGTACTGGGCTTTCAGAATTTTTAGGTATTAGATAAATGAAGTTCTACTTTTATCTTAACTAATTACAAAAGGAATTAATGAAAGTCCATTTGTATTAGGTTCACAGATTTTCAGTGATTATCACCTGCAAGATCACAGATCTGTGGGAAATGGGAAAACTTTGGTGAAGAAAGTGTTGAAAAAAATTTCCCGACCACTTCAGCTTATGAGATGATGAAATCTTTAAAAGTTAATTATTTTTGAACATTAAGAAGAATGAAGTGACTGTAATTTGCTGTCACAGGATCATTTGCTGGACTTTGAAGTGTGCAGAATGGGATGAAGGGAGTGGGTTGATGTTTACACTAATGTCTTAAGGACATTACGAGGATGCCTGATGTTTGCCATCAGCACCAACCTACCTTTAGTACATTCTAAATTACCTTTTTCTTTCATTTTACAAGCCAACTTTCTAAAGTGTAATAAGGGGGGAAAAAGTGGCAGTACTTTCTCTCAACTCTAAATTTTCCTTCTCCTGAATAAGATCCCTGACCCCAAATAAACCAGCTTAAGGACTAAGCACATTTCATGTATTCCATTCCTAAAGATTCCTTTATTTTGATAATTCAATCAAATGATTAGATAATAAACTTCAAACATGCAGAAATTCTTAAGAAAATGACAATTAATTTACAAAACATGAAACAAATGAAAAATATGAAATATATTGTGGAAGTGGTAGTTAAAATGATACCATAAGGGGATTTCTTCCTCTTTTCTTGTGTTGAAACACTTCAGAATACCTATGTATACAAACATTTTAAAAAGAATTACATTCACAAAGGGATCATTGGGCAGCAGACTTGACTGCAGTGTAAGTATGTGCGCGTGTGTGTGTCTGTGTGTGTAGGCTTGTTTCATACTGAGTATCCAGTGGCTAATTTTTTGGATGGGACTTCAGGGCAATTAAGATTATGGTTAGCTTTCATGCCAGGCACGTGAGTTCTAACAATTTATTGGTACTATTTGCTTTACCTTTTAGAGTGGCTAATTTAAAGGACATTTTTATGAAACATGGCCCCATAGTTGAACCATGGGCAAGAAAGCCAACAGAATTTATTCTTTTCTCCCTGCAACTTCACCAAATAATTGACTTGGAATCAGAATTAAAAGAACATTTAACAGTTATGAAATGTATACTTACTCTGATACTTCTGATTAGTTGTGCAACAAATTCATGACAAATTACCAGATTAATTTTACTTTATTTCTTCAGGACTGGGGTTTTTCGATGATTTCAAATTTAGGATCTTCGAATTTGAAATTAGGTAACATATTCCTGTCTGCTTTAAGCTTTAGAAGCTCACTCTCCAGTTCTTGCTGGTGCTTTGGGCCAGTATCAGCAGGTCCTCCGGATCCCTGTTGCTTAGATTTGTATTTGCAGTCTTGCCCATGAAGAGTTTCTGTATGGGAAACTTGTTAAATGCCACAGCTGTAACACCAATGTTTCTCTACAAAGCGAGTGAGACTACTGACCAAATGACAGAGGAAAACCTGAAGTGCTTCTGAAGAATCATGGTGACTCTATGTGCCTGACCCACTACCACTGCTACTGCTGTCAGAATTCATTCTTTACATTATGAGGCTTCACTGAAGATGTGTCACTAAAGTATAGGAAGGGAAGATACAATCAGAGGTCAAATAGGAGACCCACTAGAAGGCAGTCCATTGTTTCTTCATAATATTTAAAATAACAGAAAATCAGAATTAAGAGTTAAGTTGGGCTGGGTGTAGTCCCTCACACCTGCACTTTGGGAGGTCAAGGTGGGAGGATCACCTGAGCTCACAAGTTCAAGACCAACTTAGGCAACATAGTGAGACCCTGTCTCTACAAAAAAAATTTTTTTTCAATTAGCTGGGCATGGTATGTGCCTGTGGTCCTAGCTTCTCAGGAGGCTGAGGTGGGAGGATGGCTTGATCCCAGGAGGTCAAGGCTACAGTGAGCAGTGATTGCACCACTGCACTCCAGCCTGGGTGACTAAGTGAGACAATGTCTCAAAAAAAAAAAAAAAAAAAAAGTTAAATGGAAGATGTCCAGAGCTTGACAAAACTTGGAATGAGCTAGGTAGGTTCATCCAGGTTCTTGAAATTTGTCTGCCAGTGAAATTTCAGCCCACCTAACTGAGATGGATTTATCTGCCACCCAGGTGACAAATGGAAACCTCTCAGGGGGTCCACTCTTGAGATCTTATTAACCCCAAGGAGACACTGTTTTTTTTCCTATCGAATCAGAATTATTTTTAGTATACTTCAATTAGTTTCCTCAGAATTACAGAGTTACATGGCAACTTCACATAGTAAGAACTTAAGCAAAATCAATGGAGCTTAATGCAGGACTTGAATTCTACATATCTGAATATAAATGCAAACATTCTTTTAGCATTAGTCACAAACATTTAGTGAATATAGATTCTGTACTTGTTGCTCCCATTCTTTAAATTCTCTAAAATAAACTTGACTTTTAAAGTTTTATTTATTTTTTAAGTATTCTTAAAGTTTTTTTTTTTTTAAGTATGTAAACCTATAAAATAGGCTTTATTTCGATTCCTTACTTTTTACATGGTTTCTGTTTTTTATTCCAGGATCCTATTAGGATCAAGCTGCCATTAATAAATACTAGTCAGGAATTTTGTAGAATATCCCTTAATTGGGGTTTTCTGATTTTTTTTTTCATCATTACACTGAGAATTATCAGTCTGGGGAGGAAGACCCAAAGTTAAAGTGCTGTTTTCATCACACCATATAAAAGGTACATACTTACAGAGTTCTTTGTCACTGTTGATGTTGACCTTGATCACCTGGCCAAGGGAGTGTTGGTCTGGTTTCTCCACTGTAAAGTTATTCTTTTCACCTCTCTTTCCAAACTATATGTAGCCCACACATAAAGAAAAAGTTGGCAGTTAATCTGTATCCTTGTGGGTGTGGTATCCTTGCAGGCATGTTATCTACATAAATTACTTGGAATTCTACATGAGAAATTTTTCTGTTCCCCTCATTACTTATTCAGTCATTTATTTATGTCTGTATAGAGTCATGGAAATTTATTTTGCACTTTGGGTAATAATCGAATACTACTTTATTTGTTGTCAAAGTGTTCCATTTTTGGTAGCTGGCAACTCTTTTAGTTGGCTCTTGTATACTTTTCACCTATCATCAACATTGTATGTATTTTTTTTAGGGTGGTGAAGGTGTACTTTGATTCTGGAATTGTAGATACATGACACTATGCATTTATCAAACCCACAGAACATTAGAGTGCACAGAGTAAACCTTAATGTATGCAAATGTAAGAAAGTCTTGAGGTTGGAGTATCCTAGGATGGAATGCAGAATGTGACAAACAATCTAGCAGTATTAAAAATGTATGAAGTTTTGGGAGGCCAAGGCAGGTGGATCACGAGGTCAGGTCAAGAGATCCAGATCATCCTGGCCAACATGGTGAAACCTCATCTCTACTAAAAATAAAAAAATTAGCTGGGCATGGTGGCAGGTGCCTGTAGTCCCAACTACTTGGGAGGCTGAGGCAGGAGAATTGCTTGAACCAGGGAAGTGGAGGTTGCAGTAAGCTGAGATTACCCCATTGCACTCCAGTCTGGCAACAGAGTGAGACTCTATCTTTAAAAAAAAAAAAAAAGTGAAATAACCTTACCAAAGGGAATTTTGGGTGTAGTGGGGGGAGATGCAGATCTATTAACTTCGGAAATGAGTAGAATCTATAAGAATAAAGGCAAAAGAAACTGTACAATAAGCACTGTCCTCTAGTTGATACAGTTTTTTTCTCACAGGCAAAAAGGTTAAGAATTTTGATGCCATTCTACATGTATTTCACAATTAAGTAAATGGATTGCAGCTAGTAGCTGCCAGGTTTCTCTCTGTTGGAATGGGTGCTTACAGATAAGCAGGGAGAAGAGGCTAGAGTGATCCATGTGGTAACAGATTAGAGTTGTAGATATCGGCATGCACTCATGTTTAGCTAATACAGATACACACAGTTGAATATACAAATATTTGTAGATATGTGTCTATACATAGGTTAGGATACACATATATTTTCTTTATCTGTCAGTTGAGTCTCTAGAAGGAACCACACCCTAGAAGCATATATAAGACAAGCCTGCCTGTTTTTTTTTTTAAGTGAGTTTTATCTATCATATTTTATGTGAATTTTAGCTTCAGATCTATGGAATTTACAACTTGTATAAATGTAATTATTAAACTCTTTGCTCATTGGATACCTCATAGTTAACTTATTTACATGTGGATGACAATATAAAATCTATAGTCAGTTAAACTTTGAGTTTTAAAATTGATAAAGATAAGTCTATGAACAAGTCTACGGCATGCAAGTTGTTTCTTTGAAGGTTTGGGAAAATTGGAATGGAACATTATCAGTTAGATGCTGCTCTCCTGAAGTCCGTGGGTTCTTCCTTCTAGGAGGGATTTCTTCTCCTTAGGGTACACCAGGCACTTCCCTATCCCTGCGTCCCTCCTCTGCCCAGACTTGGGGCTCTTATTCTTGCTTCTCCCACATCCAGGGCCCCTCACATCCACTCTCTGTGCTGCCTCTACAAGATAAATTGAAAATTCCTCATGATTTATTATTCAGAACCACTGAGTAAATTTGCCCTAATTCTTTCCTTTCAGGTTATGCTCAGAAACTTTAGCATTTAAAACAAAAAGAGCTTCACCAGGGTTTCCTGCTGTTTGTTCTTTTTCTTAAGATAATCATCTAGGTAGAACTTAAATCTGTAGCAATATTAACCATTGGTGGTGGAAGCTTTGACAATATAATAATTCTTTAACATGTTGCTTCAGTCAGGAAATCTATTACTAATATTTTGTTAATATTAATATTTATTAAAAGTACATTATAATTATTACTATTTTCCTCCCATGAGGTATTTTGAGTATTTTCTTGTTTTTTTTTTATTACATGTAGACATATGTCATAATATGAGTAATTTCTTCTTACTGCGCTTCTATGTGGTATTCATTTTTTTCTCCTTAGAGAATAGGGGCCGTAAAGACCATATCAGAACCCCTGCAGGTGCAGATAGATTTTTTTTTTGTTCAAATAAATAAAGGTAATAGTGATAGATAAGAAATTAAAACATTTTGTTTTAAGCAAGATGGTATTATGGACAGTGGCATCATGTGATTCCAATTTATGACAACAGTGGTTGTACCATGCTCCCAATTCATGTCTATTTTATGTGAATTCAATTTTATGGGCTCTGTAAAAAATAGAAAGCAGGGAGGGGAGGTAGGGAGGAAAATAATAATTCACAGCTCAGGGTGGCTGCATTCATCATTTGACTTTGAGAGGGTAAAGTCTGTGAGTGAGTGTGACACTGCAGATGTGAATGTGCTGTTCCTACCATGCTTCTCAGAGTGACAGCATCTTGGCACAAGGGTAAGAACCGTGCTCATAAAGATTGTCGTTTTCTGTACAACATGGCTTCCCTGTGAAAGCCACCCATTTTACCTGGTGCCTAGCCACAGTTAGCTCCGCAGAAGAACTGCTTGTGTTGAGCTTGCTGAGTGATGACATGGTGGCTTGTAAGGGATTTTGAGGAAGGCTTTATCCATCCCTGATTTTCACCTTAGGCTAGAAGTTAAGGCTGCATTTGATGAAACATATTTTAAATTGTCACTGCACTGGCTCAAGTTATCCAGGAAAGGCTTATCCTAGCCTCAGAGGCCTTGCTTCCTTTTATCTGGATTTTTTATGACTTTCTAGGAACTATGTCGACTAATACTGAAAACTGTAGTGTCTTGGTGACTTAACAATGAAGTAGAGAAGTAAAGCAAATCTTCCTCTTCAAGCTCCTTCCCTTCTTCCCCTTCTTTCTTCTCCTCCTCTTTTTTCTGTCTTGGTGTGATTTTCTTGGAACTTCCTTGCACATTGCCTTGTCTCAGTTTTGAAAATCAAAAGATTACTCCTGAGAGTCAAATTGAGACTATTTCAGTGGCTGGCAGCCATGGCTTATGACTGTAATCCCAGCACTTTGGCGGGCTGTGGCAGGCAGATCACTTGAGGTCAGCAGTTCAAGACCGGCCTGGCCATGGTGCATGCTTTGTAATCCCAGCTACTTGGCAAGCTGAGGAGACAGGAGAATTGCTTGAGCCTGGATGGCGGAGGTTGAAGTGAGCCAAGATCACATGCCTGCACTCCAGTCTGGGTGATACAGACTCTGTCTCAAAAAAAAAAAAAAGTATTTCAGTGTCTATAATGTAGAAGAGTAATATATGAAAGGGAAACTTTATTTACATTCACATTTAAAGCTTGTTGAAAATGTACATAAGTTCTTCACTGTTACAATCTCATTGGATCCTCACAGTAACCATTTAAAGTACGGATGTTATGATTCCATTTGCTGAGACAACTAAGGCTTAGAAAATGTGAATGACTTGGTTAGGGCCCCTAACTAAGTGATGGAGCCATTATTTGAGCCCAGATATATATCTCATGATTTTTCTTTTTAGCTTGTGGTGCTTTAAAAATGTAAGACACAGTTCTTGCCCACAAAGAATTTTGGGTCCCACTGGAAGATGAGAAAACTACAAATACTGTAATTCCAATCAACATATAAATACTCCTTTGAGATTTAATTTCATCAAGGTTGAAAGGCAGGCTAATGTCTAAACAAGGATCAAGAAAAGTCTCCTTTCTAGGTGGGTCTTTTAGAAAGTTGAAACGTCAAGGCAGCAGCATCTTCCCTGAATAATTATAACCTCATAGAAGTTCTTTTCTATGCGATGAATTTTATAATTAAAGGAGGCACATTTAGGTGAAGGTATCTTCTGTGACATCATTCATACTCTTACATGGTAATGGTTGTATGATACACGGTGAAAGGGTGGCCTGGGGGATATGTCATTGAATTCTGCTGACTGCAATTGTAATCAGCCAGTAATAGTCACCTGTTGAATATGAATGAGATGTAAATAACATCTTGAATTAATTTAAATGCAAGTATATTGATGAAATGGGGAGGAAAAAACTCACTTCAATTACTATAGAAAACAAGGAGGATAAATGACCCACATTCAGAAGAAATGTGTTGGTGAGCAAGGAACTAAGTAAGCTGGCCTAAAAATAAGAAGGGCTGTGCAAACAGTATTTTTGATTTCACTTACTAGTTGTATGTTAACTGTTCATGGCTGGTCAGTATAAATCATTTTATTCTTTAAAAAACACTGAAATGGTAAAGCAAATGAGGACACTGGAAAGTGTCTTCTTTTGATATCTGAGGTATTTTCACATATATCAGTTGGGCGTCTCACATGTATTGGTTAGGTAGTTCAATACTATTTCAGAATAACTTTGACATCAAGAGTCACTTGATGTGTAATTGGTCAACAAGGACAGCATTTGGGAGAATTAGATTAGGATGAATCTATCTGGCATCTCAACTAATAGAAATACGTTTTATGCAGTTTTTTCATCTCTCTGTCTCTCTGCATCACGCTGAAGTTCTTCTGACCTGTCGCTGGTAGTCACAGGAGGAACAGCCTATTCCAGCAACTTGCTGATGTGGGGTTTATCTACCTCCTAGTTGAGTGACTCTAAAACTTCCATAGGCATGAGTATTGCTTGGGATAGTGGTGGTGCTTGTTGTAAATCATTGCAGACTCCTGGGCCACCCTCAGAGAGATTGATTCAACACATTCTGGGATGGGAATCTCATAATCTGCATTTAAAATGAACAGTTTTCCCCCAGGATCCTACTTCCATTCTGATGCATCTGAGAAATCCTGCTCCCGACTCTGCTTTCTCTACATTTGTAACCCTCTGAACACTTTCTCACATTTTGACCAACTTAAGAAAAGAAGTTAGGGAGCCCCTATATATTGCACTACTTTTGTTCTGTTTGTAATTTAGTAAGAAATATGTCTCCCTCTTTCTCATAGCATCAGTCAACTGTAAGAAGTATAATATTCCTATACCTTTAGTTAAAGGCATAATATAGTATAGGTTTAGCATGGGTTGTGTAGCAAAGAGCTACAGAAACCACTCCCACCAATTCAGGATGAGGACTTTAGTCTTTCTTTTTTTTTAATTTTTTAAAAAATATATACTTTAAGTTATGGAGTACATGTGCAGATTGTGCAGGATTGTTACATAGGTATACACATGCCATGGTGGTTT
>CAUYQU010008906.1:0-88472 GCA_963574635.1 Cheracebus regulus
CAGACACACACACAGACACACACAAACACAGACACACACACACACAGACACACACACAGACACACACACAGACACACACACACAGACACACACACAGACACACAGACACACACACAGACACACACACAGACACACACAGACACACACACAGACACACAGACACACACAGACACACACACAGACACACAGACACACACAGACAAACACACACAGACACACACAGACACACACACAGACACACAGACACACACAGACACACACAGACACACACAGACACACACAGACACACAGACACAGACACACACACAGACACACAGACACACACAAGCACACAGACACACACACTCAGACACACACTCAGACACAGACAGACACACACACAGACACACACAGACACACAGACACACACACAGACACACACAGACACACACACAGACAGACACACACACACAGACACACACACAAACAGACACACAGACACACACACAGACACACAGACACAGACACACAGAAACACACAGAAACACACAGACACACACAGACAGACACACACACACACAGACACACACACACAGACACACAGACACACACACAGACACACAGACACAGACACACACACAGAAACACACAGACACACACAGACACACACAGACAGACACACACACACACACACAGACACAGACACACACACAGACACACACACACAGACACACACAGACACAGACACACACACACACAGACACACACAGACACAGACACACAGACACACACACACAGAGACACACACACACAGACACACAGACACACATAGAGACACACACACAGAGACACACAGACACACAGAGACACACACACATTACAGAGACACACACAGATGCACACAGGGACACACAGACACACAGAGACACACACATTACAGAGACACACACATACAGAGACACACACACATTACAGAGACACACACAGACACAGACACACAGAGACACACACACACAGACACACACACATTACAGAGACACACAGACACACACAGAGACAGGCACACAGAGACACACCGACACACACATTACAGAGACACACACACAGACACACACATAGACACACACACAGACACACACATAGACACACACACAGACACACACACAGACACACACATTACAGAGACACACACAGACACACACAGACACACACATTACAGAGACACACACATACACACAGAGACACACACTCGAGTGGGAGGGGAGACATGCATGCCGAGGGTGACAGCAACACAGGAGGAAACGAGGAGACAGAGACAGACACACACACACAGACACAGACACACACATTACAGAGACACACACAGACACACAGACACACAGAGACACACACAGACACAGACGCACACATTACAATATATCTGCAAAAAAGAAACAATGACAAGATTAACTTTATAGGTGAAGGGAGAGAACAGGGCAGGGGTAGGGGGACAGGAACAAAGGGAGACTTCTCAGAATGCGCCTTGTTAAAAAGTCAAAGCAAAGCCTTGGTTTCGTAATGGTGTCTATACAGTTTTCTGCACGCAATAAAAATACTAAATGAAAATCCCCAGAAACAGAGGAACTTCAAACTGTGTATCAAGTTGGTAAATTAATTTTACGGAAAAGGTAATTATTCCAGCAGCCTCAGAACACTGACTTTCAAGACACATCCTGGTGGGATACACACCAAGGACAAAAGGAACTGCACAGAAGTCTTATTCTTCCTTCATAGTCTTCTTTGTAATAATGTTAGCATTTTTATTTTTAAACTGTTATATTATAGAATAAAGTGAGTATGTAAATATTCTTAAAAACAAAGCTTTTTCAGCATAAAAATTAAGAGATACAGGTTTAAAAATTCAAGTTAAAAACCACGAAATCCTAGTTTTGAATTAGAAAGAGGGTGAACGTGTGATTTGTTTGCTTTTTAAAAAATGATACTCAGCCTGGGCAACACAGTGAGACACCCACATCTACTCAAAAATGCCAGTGTGGTGGCACACCTGTAGCGGCTGCTGCTGCTGCTGGTGATGGGTCAGGGGTTGCAGGAGCTGAGGTGGGAGAATTGCGTCAGCATGGGAGGTCAAGGCTGCAGTGAACTGTGATTGTGCCACTGCACTCCAGTTTGGGTGACAGAGGGAGACACTCACTTAAAAAATAATAATAAAAAAGGATACTTATCTCCTAACTTTGCTAACTGCAGAGACATAGAGGCAATGCAAACCCCATAGCAATGAGCACACCTAGTGTTTACACTATGGGCTTTACGTACCATTGCCACTGAGAGAACAGAGCTGGAGAGGAATTGAAGCAGGACCACAGGGAATTAGGGCAACCAAGGGTTAAGGCAGAAGCAAGGGAACAGCAGGTGTGGCCAGTTCTAGGCAAGACGAGGCAGCATGCAGGCCACATCCTCACTCCTGTGATGACAAGACAGACATTGCCACTTCAGCCTCTGATTGACAGCGGGCCACGTCTCCACTCTGACAGATGGGTCACGGGCCAATCCTGTGTGAGGTGTAATCCACTGGAGGCTTCTAAAGGGCACCTAGGGGTGTTACCACATTCTTTTAGCTACATAAGAACCCAAAGAACACTGCAGCTGGGGCTCCTGAGCCACCTGCCTGAGCCCGCTCCACTCCATGGAAGGTGCCTTCACGTCAATGAATCTGCGCGTTTGTTGCTTCTTTGGATGCTTCATTCTTTTCTTGCTTTGTTTATGCGTGTTGGAAACAGACGCTCGGTGCTGCAAAGAAAAACCAGCACTGAGACCAAGGATCTTTCAGCAATACAGTTTTTACTTCCGGGACTGCAGGAAGGGCACTCTCACTAGCCATCGTGCCACAAGAGTACAAAGAACAAAGGGAAACACACACATTTATCCCTTATGCATTTGGGGTTGTCCTTACTGCTGTGTCTGATCTCCGTTGGCTGGAGCCAGTCCTCACAATCTAAACTAAAGTCCAATTGGCTAACAACTTAAAACCTTTCTAAACAGGTAAAAGCAATGGAGAGCTGGCATGCCTGTGAGCACGTCCAGCACAGATATCCTGGTTAAAGTACAAGGACATAGAGTGTACTACATGCCTGTAAGTGTGGCAGGTCTAACAGCTACATAGGATAGGGCTTCACAAAGTTATTAGCGCATTTATTCTTTAACAAGAAAGGAAACTTTAAAAAGGAACTTGTCTACTTTCCACAGTGCATTTTGCTCAATTCTTTGTAGACAGACCCTGGACAACTCATAGTCAAGACTTTCTATCTGGTAACATATTTTGGAGAGCCAGCCAGGAGGTAAGCCCAGCTGTCTGGGGTTTAGATTTCCTTTCATTCTTCTTTTTTATCTTTCTTTTGTCCAAGCCCTACATTTGCAGGCATGGGTCAGGCAGTTAAGCCCACCACAGGAAGCCGCTAGTAACAGGATAACTCGTTCAAGGAACAGGACGTCTGGGTTCTGCCAAGAGCAAGACAGACTCATGGACGGTCAGCTTTGTGTATGTGCAGCCATCGTATCTTTGAGATGCTTTAATCCTCTTCTTCTAATTTCTGCCCTTCCCTTGCTGCTGATGCTTTGTAGGGGCCAGGGACTGCAAAATTGTTGCGTGTAAGCCCCTGTTACCATCTGTGTGCCCCTTTTGTTTATGTGTGGAAAGTTCAGAAAAGAACAAGCTTAGGGAAAACCGCACGTCTTGGCTGTTCCTACTTAAGGACTGTTTCTCCTGTTCAGACCCCAAAGTAAATGACCAGCTGCAGGGATTCACTTACCACCCTCTGGTGTCACTGGCTACAAGAAATACCCTGCCAACCTTAATGCTATTAATATGGGGATTTTTGAGTTTTACCCTGGAACAGGGTAAAAGAGCTGGAAGTAAAGGGCCCTACCATGACCCTATGAAGAATGAGGGAAGATGTGGCCCATCTAAATTGGTGGGATGCTAAAAGCTAGGAAGTGCATCCGGGAACAAAGGGAGTCATAGTAGGCCACTGCCTACAGAGGGAAAACATCCAGGGTGGCACCGGTGCCCACCTGAAGCCAGAGACATCTGACACTGTAAGTCTGGACCCTGGCCGAGTGCGGTGGCTCACGCTTGTAATCCCAGCACTTTGGGAGGCCAAGGCACGTGGATCATGAGGTCAGGAGTTCGAGATCATCCTGGCCAACATGGTGAAACCCTGTCTCTATGAAAAAATACAAAAATTTTCTGGGCATGGTGGCGCTTGCCTGTAATCCCAGCTACTCGGGAGGCTGAGGCAGAAGAATCACTTGAACCCAGGAGGCGGAGCTTGCAGTGAGCTGAGATCACGCCATTGCCCTCCAGCCTGGGTGACAGAGCTAGACTCCATCTCAAAAAAAAAAAAAAGACTAGACCCTGAAGGGGACGCCCATGGGATCCACAGCTAAACCCGAGACTTCCCCAGGGGGATGCCCCAGGCGGAAATTTTGGGTCCACAAATAAGTCCTTTTTAGAGTCTTGTTTCTTTTCCAGACCACTATAGGAACCACTCCTGATTCCCTGCCTGGCTGCACCCTCAACCCCTGGAATCAATTTGATTCTGACAATCTGAGAAGAAAAGCCTTGAGGTATTTATTTATTTATTTATTTGAGACAGAGTCTCACTCTGTTACTAGGCTGGAGTGCAATGGTGAGGTCTCAGCTCACTGCAACCTCTGCCTTCTGGGTTCAAGCAATTCTCCCGCCTCAGCCTCTTGAGTAGCTGGGATTACAGGCGCCCGCCACCACGCTCAGCTAATTTTTATATTTTTAGTAGAGATGGGGTTTCATCACATTGGCCAGGATGGTCTTGATCTCCCGACCTCGTGATCTGCCCGCCTTGGCCTCCCCAAGTGCTGGTGGGCCTCCCCAAGTGCTGGGATTAGTGGCGTGAAGGACCGTGCCCAGCCAATGCTTGAGTTTTTATTGTAATACTCTCTGGCCACAATGTCAGCTAGACAGCCAGGAGCAATGGCCAAGAAATTGAAGGCTTAATCGTAACACTATCCTACAATTACACTTATTTTGCAAAAGGTGGGTAAATGGTCAGAAATACCATACACTGAAGCCTGTATGGCTTTCTATCAGAATCCTTCAATCTATAAAGCTCCTAACACTAGCCCTCAGAAAGGAAGTCCTAAGACTGAGCCAAACATTGGAGATGCCTCTCTCCTACAAAGGTCACTGTCTCTCAGAGGAACTATGGCTACCCCCGTATGACCCTTTGCCACATGCTGCAACCATGCCAGGCCAGCCAGAGGAGCAAGCCACAGAGGTCCCCAGCACGGGAAGCGGAACACCCGACTCAGCAGCTGTCGGCACCGCCGCCTCTCAGGGAAGGATCAGGGCAGGAGGACAGCTTGAGGGCAAGTCCTGCTTTCCATGACTGACATGCAACGACGTCAGGAACAGCTGGGAGGGGACGCTGAGGACCCTGGCGGCGTTGCAGATGGTTTCTAAACCTTGGCTCTGGCTTTCGATTTATCATGGACAGAGGTCCAATTCAGTTTGGCAACCGGCTGCACGCCTATGGAAAAGGAAAGGGTTTTTGAGGCTGCCCGCTGCGAGGCAGATGACATGTTTGCCTGAAATCCCCAGGACAGTCGCCTGGGCCAGCGGTGGTGCCCATCACCAACCCTAACTGGGATCCAGCAAAGTTTCTTGACCCACTCATCAGAGGAGTGAAAAGGCGGTAACCAAGACTGTAAATTCCAAGGAGGTTATAACGTTTCTCTTAAAGGAAACAGTCCTCCGGTTACGGTTACCCCAGAGCCTCCAAAGTGATAAGTAACTCAAGGGGTTGCTAAGGCTCTCAGAATCAAATACTATTTACATTCAGTATGGAGGCCTCAATCCTCTGGGAAAATAGAAACTCTAAAACAGGAGTTAGCTTAGCTAGGTCAGGAAACATCAGAAACTTGGGCCAGCTCACTCCCCGTAGCCCACTTAAGAATCTGTAACTTCCTGTAAGAAAAAAAATATGTGAGCCCCTATGAAATGCTATATGGGAGGCCGTTTTTAACTCATAATCTAATTAATGATCCAGAAACGGCTGGGTTAATAAAACACATCATTAACCTGGGGCAATTTCAGCAGGCATTACAAAACTTTGGAACTCAAAGGCTCCCTACGCTGGGAACTAACCAGCAACCCCAAATCAGGCCAGGAGATAAGGTACCTGCTAAAACATGGAAAGAGCCGGGTGCTGTGGCTCACACCGGTAATCTCACCACTCTGGAGGCCGAGGCAGGCGGATCACCCGAGTCAGCAGTTTGAGACCCGCCTTCAACATGGTGAACTCCCGTCTCTACTAAAAATACAAAATTAACTGCGCGTGGTAGTGCATGCTTATAATCCCAGCTCCTTGGGAGGCTGAAATAGGAGAATCGCTTGAATCCGGGAGGCGGAGGTTGCGGTGAGCCGAGATCGCTCCGTTGCACTCCAGCCTGGGCAAGAGAGCGAGACTCCATCCCAAAACAAACAAAACAAAACGCCAAGGAACAATGGGTCATCCGCTCAACAACTACAACCCAAATGGAAGGGACCGCTTTTCAGGGGTGTTAGCCACGCCTTCCCAAGTCAAAGTACGAGGATTAAGTAGTTGGATACATCTTTCCAAGGTCAAGCCTGCGATACCTGGAGCTCTGGACCTGTGGCTTCCACCAGCCACTGCACCCATGAACCTGTGGGAGACGTGAAGTACCTGTTTAAAAGAGCCAGAAAACCAGTCAGCGCCCGCCGACTTCCCGCGCCTTTGCTGCGCAGCTGGGGAGCTCCTCGTCCTGTTGTTTTTACACCTTAATTGCCTTCCTCGCAAAGGATGGAATCACTTCCTTTGTAATGATAAATCATTTTTCTCTGTTTAAAAAAAGCCACGGAAGACTCCAAATGAAGCCAATCTGAGAAGTAAGTGTCACTTCATTTTCTGGCATTCGCCTACCATACCATAATGGCTCTCAAGGACGTTGGTCTGCCATCAAGTGTGGCAAGTGATGTCTATGGTGACCCATTTTTAAAACAAAATGCCCAGATTTGCTTGGGTCCGCAAACTACAGAAGACCGAGGCACACTGAGCCCCTCCGCTCCCGTAATAGCCAGCGCCTGCTGGTTGGGGCCCCTCAACTGCGCTCACCTGAACCGAACAGTTGCGTTTAGACTAGCTTGCAGAATAGCTAACATTATGATTAACTATTACTATTTTGAGACGGAGTCTTGCTCTGTCGCCCAGGCTGGAGTGCAGTGGTGTGATCTCGGCTCACTGCAACCTCCGCTTTCTGGGTTCAAGTGATTCTCCTGCCTTGGCCTCCTGAGTAGCTGGGATTACAGCCACCTGCCACCGCACCCGGCTAATTTTTGTATGTTTAGTAGAGACGGGGTTTCACCATCTTGGCCAGGCTGGTCTTGAACTCTTGACCTCATGATCTACCCGCCTCAGCAACCCAAAGTGCTGGGATTACAGGCATGAACCACCACGCCCGATGCTAACCTTATTCCTATCAGCTTGTCTGACTACCGGGGTCATAATTCAAATACTTGAAGAGCCCCCGAGATGACAGCAATGCACTGTGGGCTGTAACAAAATGCAGCAAGACAACCCTAAAGAAAACGCCGAAAACCCCAACCCAATGACTAATCGGTGACGTCCGGGAAGATGGTGACCCCACAGTACTCAGCCTACGAGGAACCGGGGGAGGGGCCTGCGCACTGGAGGATGAATGGCTTGCCGCCACTGCGCTGACTGTGCCTGCCTGCCAGACACCTGATCTTGCGAAACTGCTATTAAAAGTCTCACTTTCGGCCAGGTGCGGCGGCTCACGCCTGTAATCCCAGCACTTTGGGAGGCCGAGGAGGGAGGATCATGAGGTCAGGAGATTGAGACCATCCTGGCCAATACAGTGAAACCCCGTCTCTATTAAATATACAAAAATTAGCCAGGTGTGGTGGCGTGCACCTATAGTCTCAGCTACTCGTGAGGCTGAGGCGGGAGAATCACTTGAACCCGGGAGGCGGAGGCTGCAGTGAGCCGAGATCATGCCACTGCACTCCAGCCTGGTGACAGAGTGAGACTCTGTCTCAAAAAAAAAAAAAAAAAAAAAAATCTCACTTTCACTTTTCTTCGCGCCTCTAAGTCCATTCTTTGGGTTTGGATAGGTGAGCATGTTTCTCACAAGAAGGGAAATAATTAATCAAACTGTTAGTTTATTTAGCTTAACCTTGTTGGCTCTGCATGACTGCCGAAAGCTGGGGAGATGCCAGACCTGTGTCCTCCTGGCTGGGTCTAGCGGGATCACCACAGGAGGAGGAGCCTTGGAATCCAGCATAAGCGGCTTCAGGAGACTGTGGTGTCCCTCCAACAGCAGAGGCCCTCACTAGCCTTCAGCAACAGCTGGACTCCCTGGCTGCAGGAGTCTCACAAAACCAAAGAGCCTTAGACCTCCCTACGGCCCGGCAAGGAGGACTGGCTTATATTTAAAGGAAGAATGTTGTTTTTGCATCAGCCAGTCTGGTTTAGTACAAGAAAATATTGAGAATACCATTGCCCAGGCAAATACAATCGAGTCTTTGGGAACTCCCGCAGAAACCTGGCAACACTGGGTACTGTCTGCATCACTTCCTTTGGTAGCACCAGTTTTTGCCATATCGTTGGCCTTAATTTCTGGCTAACTTTGTTTAAAATGTTAACTGATTTTTTTGTTCTCTCATTTACAGCAATTCCATGTTCGTATGATACTTGTGCAGGGTTTCAGCCAGTTTGGAACAAAATCCAAAATTGGGCAAAAATACCCAACTGTTGCGACTGGATCAAGCCAGTTGCACCTTTTACAAGCAAGTACCAGGCTGCTGCACCCACGGAGACCCACCTAATTGCCTAGGGACAGAGAGCCAGGACCCCCAGTAGGCAGGGACAATGCCCACCCTCTGCCTCCCATAAAGACTTAGGAGGATAGGCCGGGCGCGGTCTCTCACGGCTGTAATCCCAACACTGTGGGAGGCCGAGGCAGGTGGATCACCTGAGGTCGGGAGAAACCCCGTCTCTACTAAAACTACATTATCTGGGCATGGTGGCAGGTGCCTGTAATCCCAGCTATTTGGGAGGCTGAGGCAGGATAATTGCTTGAATCCAGGAGGTGGAGGTTGCAGTGAGCTAGATTGCACCACTGCACTCTAGCCTGGGCAACAAGAGAGAAACTCCATCTCAAAAAAAAAAAAAAAAAAAAAGACTCATGGGATCATTACTCTCAGTAGGAAATGAGGCAGGAGAATAGGGAATTAGGGTCACCACGGGTTAAGCCATAAGTGAGAAAGCAACAGGTGCAGCCAGTTCCAGGAAAGACGAGGCAGCACAAGAGCCACGTCCCCTCCTGGGATGATGCTCAAGACGGAAGTCTCCACTTCAGCCTGACTGCAGGCCACGCCTCCACTTCAGCCTGACTGACTGCAGGCCACGCCTCCACTTCAGCCTGACTGACTGCAGGCCACGCCTCCACTTCAGCCTGTGACTGACTGCAGGCCACGCCTCCACTGCAGCCTGTGACTGACTGCAGGCCACGCCTCCACTGCAGCCTGTGACTGACTGCAGGCCACGCCTCCACTTCAGCCTGACTGACTTGCAGGCCACGCCTCCACTGCAGCCTGTGACTGACTGCAGGCCACGCCTCCGCTGCAGCCTGTGACTGACTGCAGGCCACGCCTCCACTGCAGCCTGACGTCAGGCCACGCCTGCACTGCAGCCTGTGACTGACTGCAGGTGCCACGTCTCCAGCCTCTGACTGACTGCAGGCCACGCTTCCACTTCAGCCTCTGACTGCAGGCCACGCCTCCACTCCAGCCTCTGACTGACTGCAGGCCACGCCTCCACTTCAGCCTCTGACTGCAGGCCACGCCTCTGCTGCAGCCTGACTGCAGGCCACGCCTCTGCTGCAGCCTGACTGCAGGCCATGCCTCCACTCCAGCCTCTGACTGACTGCAGGCCACGCCTCCACTTCAGCCTCTGACCGACTGCAGGCCACGCCTCCACTTCAGCCTGTGACTGACTGCTGGCCACGTCTCCAGCCTCTGACTGCAGACCACGCCTCCACTTCAGCCTGTGACTGACTGCAAGCCACGCCTCCACTGCAGCCTGTGACTGACTGCAAGCCACGCCTCCACTCCAGCCTCTGACTGCAGGCCACGCCTCCACTTCAGCCTGTGACTGATCTGTCGCAGGGCAGGGCAATCCTTCATGAGACATAACCCACTGGAGGCCTCTAAAGGGCACCTAAGGGATGTTGCCAAATTCTTTGAGCTTCATGAGAACTCTAAAGATCCCTGCATCGGGCTTTGAGCCGCTTGCTTGAGCCACTCCCACTCTGTGGAGCGTAGTTTCGCGCCAATGAATCTGTGCATTCATTGCTTCTTTCGATGCTTCATTCCTTTTTTTTTGAGACAGAGTCTTGCTCTGTCGTCAGGCTGCAGTGCAGTGGCACAATCTCGGCTCACTGCAACCTCCACCTCGGGATTCAAGTGATTCTCCTGCCTCAGTCTCCTGAGTAGCTGGGACTACCGGCATGCGCCACCACGCCCGGCTAATTTTTGTATTTTTAGTAGAGACGGGGTTTCACCGTGTTGTTCATGATGGTCTTGATCTCTTGCCTTCGTGATCCACCCACCTCGGCCTTCCAAAGTGCTGGGATTACAGGCCTGAGCCACCACACCCGGCCTGGTGCTTCATTCTTCTGTTGATTTGTTTGTGCATTTTGTTCAATTCTTTGTTTAACACACCAAGTACCTGGACAGCTCAGAGTCGAGACCTCCCATCTGGTAACAGCGTGTCAGAGTCGAGAGCAGGAAGTGTGCAGGGTGGCCTGGAGCACTCAGGGCCGTTGCTGCACCGTACCAAGTGCGTGTGTTGCATGCGGCAGCTGGACTGCTTGTGTGCTCTGCGAGTATGAGGCGGGACCACTGCTCTGGAAGACGTCCGGCAATTTCTTTTTTTTTATTTTGAGATGAAGTTTCACCCATAACCCAGGCTAGAGTGCAGTGGTGTGATCTCAGCTCACTGCAACTTCCGCCTCTCAGGGTCGGGCGATTCTCCTGTCCCAGCCTCCCAAGTAGCTGCGATTACAGGCATATCACCACGCCCAGCTATTTTTGTATTTTTAGTAGAGATAGGGTTTCACCATGCTGGCCAGGCTGGTCTCGAACTCCTGACCTCAGATGATCCACCCGTCTCGGCCTCGCAAAGTGCTGGGATTACAGGCGTGATACTGTGCCCGGCCTGGCAATTTCTTAGAGAATGATTTACTTGACCTTTAGACACAGCATTCTGGACACAGCAACTCCATATCCTCCTATTTACCCAAGAGAGTGGAGGACTCAGGAACATACCTGAGCCAAACAGGGCACACAGCCCGGAGCCCGCCAGCAAGGAAGTGGATAAGCAAACGTTGGAACGCTCATGCGTGGAACACCGCTTAGCCACGCGAGGGAACCAACTGCCAGGACCCCGGCCGCACGTGTCACCCGGAGCCCGTGGGAAAGAATATGGACCACATGGTTTGACTCATGTGATGTTCTAGAGCAGGCCAAAGTAACCTGTGGTTTTAAAAGTTTCATAACAGTTGTTGCCTTTGCAGAGGGGAGGAGATGGGGTTTGATGGAGTTGGGCAGGGGAGAACGTGGAGGGTGGTAGTGTGTAGATTTTGATAGGGGCTTGGGTTACATGGGTGTATGCATTTGTCTAAACTATGGAATGGCACCCTCAGGGCACATGCATTTCACTGAATATGGGTTCACTTCTAAATGTAATTGATGACATGTTAAGTAGTAAAGTGTGAGCTGGAGTCTCTGTGGGAAGCGAGCAGGTGGCTATGGCTTAGTTTGAAGTCCATTAAGAACAGGAGATGGGTTGGGGTGAATATATGATAAAGCAAATGTCATATGTGAATTGTAGAATCCAGGTGCCAGGTATGTATACGAGTGTTCGTTGTAAATTTATTTCCGTTTTTCCTGTGTTCTTGAAATTGTTCATAATATGTTGGGGAAGCCACAGGGTCATGTGAGAAGACATAGGAGTCAGGTTGAAGAGGCCTCAGTGCCAGAGTTGATGGCTCCTGCCCTGGGGCTTTCAGGAGAGCTCTCCACAAACTTCGTGGCTGAAAACATCAGAATTGTATTCTTTTGTGGTTTGGAGGCCAGATGTTTAAAGTCTAGGTTTCAGCAGGGCCTCGTTTCCTCGGAAGGGGCTCAGGCAGGGTCCTGCCCTGACTTCCAGCTTCTGTGGCTTGAAGGGTTCCTTGGCCTGTGGCCACGACTCCAACCTTTGCTCTGGGGTCACACGGCCTCCCCCTCTGTGCTCCTCTCCTCTTCTGTCTCTTGTAAGGACACTTGTCACTGGATTTAGGACCCAGCCCAAATGCAGGAGGATCTTGAGATCCTTGATTATATCTGCCCAGACCCCTTTTCCTGTACGGCCGCGTTCACAGCACTGGGAGCTGGGCCGTGGACATCTCTGCGGGGCCGCACGCTGCGCACCGCCTCCCCCACTGTCCTGGAAGGCCTCGGGGATCGGGGGCTTTCCTCTGTATCTGAGCGCTGCAGCCCCTCAGGAAATGCTTACTGTGTGAACGAGTGTCTCTGTCCTACCCCTGCAGGCCCTCTTGGAGGGTAGGGCCTGTCTTTTGGGAAACGCCTTCTCTGTAACTCCAGCGTGAGCCCTTGGGACAGGTGCCTCTTCTCTGAGATGCGCCCAGGTCCCGCCTCAAGCATTGTGGAGGGTGCTGACAGTGCTGGCTGAAAACACAGGGAGCTGTGCAGCACATCTCCAGTGGACCCGCCCCCATGCCCCCCCCAACCAGGGCCCGCCCCCACACCCCCGCCAGGGCCCGCCCCCACGCCCCTGCCAGGGCCCACCCCCAGCCAGGACCCGCCCCCACGCCCCCCCCCCCCGCGCCAGGGCCCGCCCCCACGCCCCCTGCCAGGGCCCGCCCCCACGCCCCCCAGCCAGGGCCCGCCCCACGCCCCCCGCCAGGGCCCGCCCCCACGCCCCCCAGCCAGGGCCCGCCCCCACGCCCCCCAGCCAGGGCCCGCCCCCACGCCCCTGCCAGGGCCCGCCCCCACACCCCGGCCAGGGCCATCCCCTCTGTGTCTGTTGGCCTCAGCGCTCCCAGATGCCCTGAAGCCAAAGGCCCGAGAGCTGTGGCCTCCAACAAGGCCCCTGGCTCTGATCCTGCCTCGCCTCTGGGAGGGGGTTCTGGTGAACAACTGGCTGCCAATCACTGCCAGACCTTGAGCATGGAAAGGAGACTTGGGCCTGGGCTGCAGGGTGCTTGTTGGGGCGTCCCCAGGCAGGGCGTCCAGGTGCCCTGTTGCTGTCCTGCATTCCTGGAGACAGGCATCTGGGCCAGGTTAGGCTGGGAGGCGGAAGGCGGTGGCCCCTGTCCCGGCTCCCTGCAGGGGCTGTGCAGACTGCAAGGGCCAGGGCCACACCTTGACATTGGTTAGCTCTGTGTCATTAAAGACCTTTCTTGTGCTAATCATGACCACGGTTGTTATTCTTGTTTGCAAAATTCCTGATAGGGTAAAACGGCCCCACGTGCACTGGGAGGATGCAGAGTAGCCTGGAAACCGGGCTAGAAATCTCTGTCTCCCTGGCAACCGAGCTGGTGTGGGGAAAGAGGGGGTCTCCGCTCCAAGAGCAGCCCAGAGCCCAGTTGCAGAACTCTGCCATTCATAGGGGCTGCCCCCTTAGACATGACTCTTTGGGTGTCCTGGCATCCCCTGCCCACCCCAGGTCATGCACAAGCCAGGCCCTAACACCTGTGCTGTCTTTTGCTGTGTGGCAAATTGCCCCAAAACACAGGGGCTTAAATCAACACAGTTGATTCTCAGTGTCTGTGGCGGCTCTGGCTTGCCCTCTCTCGTGGGTTGTGCTGAGCCTTCGGGATCGGGCTGCATGCTCATCTGAAGGCTCAGCTTAGGGGATCTGCCCCCAAGCTCACTTGCACGGCGGTCAACTCAGCCCCTCATCACTGTCACCTGGGCTCGTCCACAGGGCTTCCTCCCACACAGCAGCCGTACCCCTCCCCTGCCAGTGATGCCAGAGAGCACGACCGACCGAGACAGAGCCACAGGTTTTGTGACCGGAACTCGGGAACTGCATCCTGTCACTCTGCTGTGCTATCGTCATCAAAGCAAGTCGGCACGTGCAGCCTGGGCATGGGGACGGTGGGGGGAGGTGAGTCCCTGAAGGTGAGAGCCGCAGGGGCGTGGAGCACTGGGGCCACCTGGAGCCTGTCCACCACCCCAGAGGCCTGGACGCTGGAAGGTGGGGCCTGGCTTGCTCCAGGCCTGGCAGGGGCCTTTCAAGTCTCTGAAGGGAAATTTGGCAGATACTCCTATTCTAGGAGTAGGTTGGCTGTGGTCAGCGGAGACCACTGCTGAGTGCCCCCCAGAGCCCCCCACTCTTATACAGGGACTCTGGGGCCAGCTAAGAGAGGCAGAGGCCAGCCTTGTGCTGGGGACCTGGGGACAGACTGTGCTGTCTGCTGCCCCATGGCAAAGGCGGTGTGAAATCTGAAACAGACTCGTCAAACACAGGTGAGGCTGGCTGGGCCCAAATGCCACCCAGCCTCAAACACTTCCCCGGCCCCTGTGACCTTTAGTATAAAACCCTGTCCCTTTCCCAGCACACGGCCTGAGCCATCCCTGCCGCTGCTGTCACCTCAGCCAGCTTCCATCCTCCGTCCCCCACCCCACCCTCACTTGGCTCCATCCCCCGCTGGCTCCTCCCTCCAGGACCTCAAAGTCCTCAGGCCTCGCTCAGTGTCCCCCGGGAGGGGCCTTCTCCAACCACGTCTCCGGCCGCCCAGCCTCTCACCACCTCATGCACCCCCACAGCCTCTTCCATCTGCTTCCTTGTCTCCTGCCTGTCGTCCTCCTGGCACACAAGCTTCCTGGGCAGAGAGTCAGCTCTCTCATGTGGTGATGACCCGGTGTCAGCACAGTACCTGGCACTCAGTGGGTCGTCAGTCGATACCTGTGACTGGGAAGGCAGTGAAGGTCCCTGCCAGGTGCTCGCCCCAGCCAGGCACCCCAAGGATCCCCGACCTGTGGCTTCTGTGTAATCCCAACACTTTTATGTGGTTCTTAGAACCACCCATTTTACAGATGAAGGGAATGAGGCTGAGGGAGGCCACGCCCCTGCTGGATGGCGTTTTCCCACTGAGATTCTGCCTCTGCATCGAAGGAAAGAAGCCAGAAGAGGCCAGTCCGGGGGCGGGTGGGACAAGCAAACCGCCCAGGAGCCCACAGAGCACTCAAGGACTCGGGCACCACGTGGTGTGCGGCCGAGGAGGGTCAGCCAGTGGGGCGGCCAAGAGCTGGGGCTCTCAGTGTGAATGTGAGTGGGGGTGCACGTGTGCAGTGTGCAGTATGTGACCGCCAGTGTGTGTGGTGAGTGATAGTGTGTGTGTAGCGGTGTGGTGAGTGTGTACTGACGAGGCTCAGTGGGCTTTGCTGGAGGACGCCTGTGGGCCCTGCCTGGGAAGAGGTGGCTCTGGGACACTTGGGAGTGGCTGGGCTAAATGGGAGGAAGGTGGTTTGGCAGGAACAAGGGGAGCAGAGATGGGAAGGGCCCAGAGTGTGAACCCTTGCTAGGATTCCAGCCAACCCATGTGGATGGAGAGCACCCCAGCCTGACAGCAGCCCCCGGGACTCAGCCCTGTGGGATCAGTCAGGTGGGCCAGGCTACCAGCTGTGGTGGGTGCCAGGTGCCCACATCAGGGTCCGGCTTGTACTGCGCCCTTGGCAAGAAGAGCTCGTGCTGTCTGCTGCTCAAGGCAGGACCCTGTGGCCAGTGCCTCCAGGGGCGGGTCTGGGGACCGTTCCTTCCCCTCTCCACTTCCTCCTTAGATGACCATGTCTGTTCTCTTCCTTGCACTAGCAATGCCCACGTCTGTGTCTCCAGCCAAGGCTTCTCTTCTGCACCCTGGATGTCCTTGAGTTCTCTTGCTGGAGGCCTCCAGGCATCTCTGACTTAGGACAGTGCTGCACGCACCTCTCTAGTGACATTCCTTCCAGCCCCACGATCTCGACCCCTCTGCAGCCCCAGCTCCCGCCCAGGAGGCAGGTGTCCTGCACAGAGACATCGCCAAGCCTTGCAAGCCCCCCCACTTACTCCATTTCCACGGCCGCTGCCCTGGTCCGAGCCACATCCTCCTCACCAGCCTCCCTGTTGTGTTCTAGAACCTTCCAGTCCATTCTCCATGAGGCCGTCGGAGGATCTTCTGAGATGCCACTCAACAGCATCTGTCCTCTCTTCAACCCTTCACGTCTCCCATTTCTGCAGACGTCTTTGATCGTGCACCTCAAAGCCATTCCCGAGCTCTCCTCTCTGGCCGGTCATCCTTTGATATGGAGGGCAGGACCAGGAGGACGGAAGGAAAGGGGCTGGGAGCCATGACTCCCTGAGTGGCCGGCAAGCCCTCTGCTGTAGCCCCTCCTTGCATTGGTCAGAGAACAGAACCAACAGGCCGCATATGTGCAGAGAGGTTTTTGAGAACTGGCTTCCAGGATGGCAAAGGCTGGCAAGTCTAAAACCTGCAGGGGCTGGCAGGGTGCAGACCTGGGAGACCTTATGTGCCACTGCAGTCCACCGCAGGGGAGGCCCGTCTTTCGTTCTGAGGGCCTTCTGCTGAATGGATGAAGCCCGCCATGACAGAAGGCAGCCTCTCTCTCACTCATTTAATTGTGTGTGTGTTTTTGAGACAGAGTCTTGCTCTGTTGCCCAGGCTGGAGTGCAGTGGCATGATCTTGAATCACTGAAACCTCCACCTCCTGGGTTCAAGCAATTCTCCTGCCTCAGCCTCCCGAGTAGCTGGGATTATAGGCACCTTTCCCCATGCCTAATTTTTGTATTTTTAGTAGAGACGGGGTTTCACCATGTTGGCCAGGCTGGCCTTGAACTCCTGACCTCAACTGATCTACCTGCCTCAGCTTCCCAAAGTGCAGGGACTACAGGTGTGAGCCACCATGACCACCCGGGCCCTTTTTCCTGAGATAGGCTCTTGCTCTGTTACTCAGGCTGCAGTGCATTGGCACCATCACAGCTCACTGCATCCTCAACCTCCAAAGCTCAATCCTCCCACCTCAGCCCCTCAATAGCACCAACACACCCAGCTGATTTTTTAATGTTTGGAAGAGATGGAGTCTCCCTGTGTTTCCCAGACTGGTCTCAAACTCCTGGCCTCAAGTGATCCTTTCACCTAGGCCTCCCAGAGTGCTGGGATTACAGGTGTGATCCACCATACCTGGCTCTAATCTTTTCTCTGTGGTAAATTTTCTTCTTGAAGTACATTCTTTAGAAATTTCTTTAGGGAAGGGCTGTTAGTGGTAAACTCTCTAAATGTCTCTGACTTTTATTCATCTGAAAAAAATTATCTAAAGTTAAAAATGTTTGACACATAATAATTATATGTATTTATGGGGTACAAAGTAACATTTTGATATATGTATATATTATATAATGATTAAATAAGCCAGTTAACATATTCTCATCACCTCACACACTTACCATCTTCTTGCGGCCAGTGCTTATTTAGCTGCTAGAGAAAAAGAAAAATCCTTGTGGGTAGAACATAGTTTATTCTTTAAGTTTAGGGGTGTGTGACTTAACCCCTGCCTGGCACCACCTTAGGTCTTATTTATAACTTGGAATATTATTGCTACAAAGAGTGCATTCCATCAGTCTCATAATCTCTATTTTAACACTTTATAGACCTATATCTATCTAATCGTTTTATTTTTAAATTATTTATTTGTTTGTTTATTTTTGAGACAGTCTCACTCTGTCGCCCAGGCTGGAGTGCAGTGGCATGATCTTGGCTCACTGCAACCTCCACCTCCTGGGTTCAAGTGATTCTCCTGCCTCAGCCTCCCTAGCAGCTGGGATTACAGGTGCGTGCCATCATGCCTGACTAATTTTTGTATTTTTAATAGAGATGGGGGTTTTGCCATTTTGGCCAGGCTGGTCTCAAACTCCTGACCTCAGGTGATCCACCCGCCTCGGCCCCACAAAATACTGGGATTACAGGTGTGAGCCACCGTGCCCGGCCTATATCTTTCTAATCTCTTTCTTTCTCTCTCTCACTTTTTCATTTCTCCATTCATCTGCTGGACACAAGTGGATTCCATGTCTTGGCTCTTATGAATAATGCCACAGTGACCATGGGAGTGCAGGTCTCTCTTCGAGATACTGATTTCTGTTTCTCTGGCTAGATACCCAGAAGTGGAAGAGTTATTTCCTCCTGAGCCCTTTACAGATCCGATTTTCTTCTCCTTTGGCTGTCCTTGTGGCTGTTGGAATTCTGCTGTCAATCTTACTGCTGTTTCCCGGGAACTGATCTTTCTTTTCTTTTGGGCTGGCTTAAAGGTTTTCTACAATTTCACTATGCCACCTTTCTTTTTCTTTATTCTATTTAGTCCATGTTGCGCCTCTCTGTGCATACTTATTTTTGATCAGTTCTGAAATATTCTCAGGCATAACTTCGTCAGTGATTGACTCTCTTTCCTTTGAGATTTCAACCAGACTTCCATTAAGCTCTCGGCACATGATATTTTTGTTTAGTTTTCATTTTTTCTTTTCTCCTTTTCTTACTCAGACTTAAGTGGGCATCAGAAAAATGCCATCTGTTTCTTATTTTTCCTATTTTCTATTTCTTTATCCTTTGTGCTACATTCTTGGTAATTTTTTTAGATTTAACTTCTAGTTTATGAATTCCCTCTTCAGCTGTGTCTAATTTGCTGTGTAATGTTTGCTGAGTATTTTTTATACTTTTATTGAGATATAATTCACATACCATAACACTTACCCTTTTAAATATACAAGCCAGTGGTTTGTAGTATATTCATAGAGTTGTGTGACCATAATCACTATTTTTAGAACATTTTCATCATTCCCAAATAGTGATTTTATCACTTTATTTATTAGTAGTGCCTATTACCAGTTCCTAGGGAGGAACTGATTCCCCTATTCCACCCTTCTAGCACCAGGCAACCACGAAGCTACCTTCTGTCTCTCTTAGATTGTTATATTCTGGACATTTCATAAAAGGAAAACCACACAATATGTGTTTTCTTGTGACTGGCTTCTTTCAGTTACCATAATTCTTTCAGGTTTCTGCTGACCTTTTCATTTCAATTAAACATTTTTCATTTCTAGAGGTTCTATTTTTACTTTTTCTGATAAGCATGGTGATTGGTTTGATAGTGTGTTGTCCCCTACTTTAATGTATCTTCAGCTTAGTAAATAGGCTAATTTTATAACCTATATTTGATATTTTCCATTTAGAAAGTTGTGGTGATTTAAATCTGTTGCTTGTCACTGTTCAGCTGAGTCTCACTTGGAGGCTTACTTTCTTTAGATATGTGCTGATTTTTCATTTTGAACTCATATTTGCTTCAGTTAAATTTGTGGGACCCCCCCATCCCTAAGCTGGGGCTTGCTTTCTCTAGAGAGGATTCATTGTTGGTTTTGCTTTCTGACCTGGGACCACCCTGGCTCCCCCGAGGGCTCTGTGTGGGTGGCAAGTGGAGAACCCAGGAGAATGCGTCCCCTGGGGCAGCCCTCAATCAATGACTCTTGGGCACCACTGTGAAAACACCTGTTCCCTCATCCCTTGGGTGAGCTCACCGAGGCTCACAGTTTCTATCACTTCCCAGAGGCCCTCTGTGGGATCAGGCTCCAGTTCCCCACCATGGCGGTTTGCTGTGTACCACAGGCTTGCCTGCCTCCTCCTCTACCCTGTACCACTGCGGCACTCCCCAGGGCTGTGCCCACACTGCCGACCAAATGGCTTGCCCTGGAATCTGTGCCTCAGGCTCTGCTTCTGAACCTCAGACCCAGTGCGGGCTCAGGTTTGCCCAGGACCACTGTGGCTTCCGCATCTGCCTTCTGCTCAGCCGGCAGACCTTGGGGGTCCGTTATTCTATTTACTTCTTTCTTTATGGACTCAGATTTCTTTGACTTTCTTGAGAGCTCTGTATATTTTGAAAAGAACCGTGTTTGAGCCTGGATATAGCTCTTGCCCTCTGCACCTTACGCGTCTCAACTCCTCATTCAGGTCTCTGCTAAAATGTCAGGTCCTGGGAGGAGCTTTCCCTGACCCTGAGGCAAATCGGGCTCCTGTAGTGGATTTTTGTCCATCTCGTCCTTGCCTCCGCCCCTCTGGAGCCACACATGGAGCGAAGGTGTGCTGTCCCTGCAGCCCAAGCTGCTTAGGTTTTCACATCAGCTGTGTCACCTGTCACCTGCGTCGCCGTGTGACCCTGAGCAGGAGCTCCAGCTTTCTGTGCGAGTCTCCTCATCTGTGAGATGGAAATGATACTACCTGCACAGCAGGGTTGTGGCGAGACTGTAATGATAACAGATATGAAGTGTCTAGAACAGGTGGGATCCACAGTACATGCTCAGTAAATGTGAGCTCTGACTGTCACATCCTGCAAAGCTAAGCTGCGTTAGGGGTCACCACTTGTCTAAGGTGAGAGTCAGGAGGGCAGAAACCAGGTCTCTCTCCTAGGGTCCTTTCCCAGGGCCCAGGGCAGGGCTAGGCCAGCAGGGAGCACGCAGTACATATTTTCAGGTCAAACGAAAGAGAGCAGGACCAAAGGCAGGGTGGCAGGTGGGGGCTTCCCCAGGGCCCCCGCGGAGGCAGATTTCAGACACAGGGACACGTGCAAAGGCACAGCTTTTCCACAGCTGGAGGGCAGGACGGGAGGGCCAAGGAAGCCCAGAAACGGGTCCAAGGCTCTGAAGCCCTGGCCAGGATTTGTGCCTTGACCCTCGGGTAGGGGTGTAGTTGGCGACAGAAGTTCCTGGGACTGCGGCTGCTAGTGGGGGTCTTCATGGATGCTCAGGGGAGGAGAACAGCTGGAACCATTGGAAACAGGAAGGCAGGGGTGAGGTTGGGGAGGAGTGGGGAGCAGTGGGGAGGAGTAGGGAGGGAACGGAGAGGAGCAGAGGGGAGGGAGGGTGGGGAGCGGTGGGGAGGGGGGGGAGCGGTGGGGAGGGGGGGAGCGGTGCGGAGGGAGGGGGGGAGCGGTGGGCGGGGGAGCGGTGGGGAGGGAGGGGGGGAGCGGTGGGGAGGGGCGGGGAGGAGGCGGAGGGTGGAGCCCCAGGGCTGGGCGTCTGACCCTGGCGGTCTTCGACCCCGGACCTGAGCCGGGCGCCACGCCGGGTGCCTCCACCTCTCTGCGTCTTTGTGCATTTTGCTTCCTTTCAAAATAAACGTTCTTCCGAGAAATTCCAAGGGGATCGCAGCCAAGCGGAGGGGGAAGGGATCCTGCCCACGCCTGGGTAGGGGACCGCGGAGGCGGGGGAGGAACAGGGGGCGCCGCGGGGGAGGGAGCGGGAACCCGAGGGAGCGAGCGCTCGAGAGCGAGGGGGCGCGGAGGGCCGGGCCAGCTATACCTGTGTGGGGGCTCCGGGCACCCCCGCCCCGCGCATCTCCCGCCGCCCCCGCCCCCCGCGCGGCCCCCACCCCGGCTCCGCCCCGCCCCTCGCGCGGGGTCCGCGTCTGCGGCTGCGTTCCCCGAAAGACGAGGCTGCGCCCGGATTCCGGTCCGCAGGGAGACCGAAGGGCACCGCTCCCCGCGCCACGCACGCCGCCCGAGCCCGGAGTGCAGACACCCCAGGGATGTGAGTGCGCCCCCCGATCCCGAGGCCCGCGCTCCTCGCCCCACCCGCGGTGAGCGCCCAGGCGCGCGCGGAAGGCCAGGGGACGGGAGTCGGCGCGGGGTTCCCGGTCCCCCAGCCCAGGGGTGGGGGTGGGGACCTGGCGCGCGCCCCTCCCCCCGTGGCAGGTACCACCGGCTCCCGCCCCTGCCGTTCGTCCCGTCCGGACGCACCTACGGCTCCCCGGGGAGAAGAGGACGCCCCCCTCCTCTCCCCACACAGGTGCCGGCGCGGGGCGTCTCGAGCTGTCCCCGCGCCCCGGAGGCAGCCCTCTCCCAGCGGGGACGCTGTGACGGCGGGAGCTCCGGGAACCGGCTGGGGGTGGGGCTCTGCGCGCTCCGGCAGACCCCGGCCCTGGATTTCGGGTGGAAGGCTGCGTCCTGAGGCCCGGAAAGGAGAGGGTCCTTGGGGCCTCCTGACCAGCGCTTCTTCCCGCCAGGCTTGCGCCCCAGAGGACCCTCGCCCCGAGACCCCGCGCCGGCCCCAAGCCCGCCCGGAGCATGCTGCCTGCAGCCATGAAGGGCCTCGGCCTGGCGCTGCTGGCCGTCCTGCTGTGCTCCGCGCCCGGTGAGTAGGGGGCCCGCGGGCTGGGTCGGGTGCCTGGGAGAGCCCGAGGCGCCGCGGGAGAGCCGGGTGTGGGGCCGCCACCCTCTGACGGTTCCCACCGCGCTTCCCAGAGAGCCCACGCCCCCTCCGGGACCCCGGCGACCCCGGCCCTCGGCCGCTCGGCCCGCGCACCGGGCTCTCTCCCCGCTCTTCCTCCAGGGCCGGGACTGGTGGGCGGCTGGGCCTGCACCGAAGCCCCTGGTCGCCTCCTCCGGGCCTCCTTTCAAATGCAGTTTGGTCCTTCACAGCTTGGAGCCCACAGAACTCGGGGGTGGGGGGGATATGTGAGGCGGGGTGGGAGTGTGCGGGTGGCACTGTGGGTGTGGGGTCTGTGTAGCCCGTATGTGTGTGTGTGCGTGTGTGTGCTCACACACACACACACACACTCGTGCATGGGGGCCAGGCAGGGGCCATAGGAGCTCCCCTCAAACTGTCAGGATGGGGCAGTTGTCTCAGGGCCTTTGCTCCCCCTCCAGGGGTCAGGGTGACCTGCTCACTCCTGTGGGGTAGGGTTCTCCCAGGAGTGCCTGCAGCAGGGGGATGGTCGAGGGACGCAGGGGGCGGCCTGGTTCGGCCCCCAGTGCCTCTGGTCACCCCCCCATGCTCTGCCCAGCTCATGGCCTGTGGTGCCAGGACTGCACCCTGACCACCAACTCCAGCCATTGCACCCCGAAGCAGTGCCAGCCGTCGGACACAGTGTGTGCCAGTGTCCGAATCACTGATCCCAGCAGCAGTAAGTTGGGACTGAGGGTGGTGGGGGAATGTGCTGAAAGCCAGGCTCTTGGGGGAAGTCAAAGGTGTCCTCTGAGCCCTTCTGGCCCGGGAGGAGAGTGCGGGACCGCAGGCAGGACACTGCCGTGCTGTGTGACAGTGAGTAGGTCCTGGTCCCTCTCTGGCTCCTTAGTGACCCTTTCCATCTAGTTGGGGCCAGCCTGGGAGGGTGGAGGGATTAGGCTTTGCCTATCTGGGGCCCTGAGCTGACTTGGAGGGGCCTGGGCTGGGTCCCCGGCAAGGCCGAGAGGGCCCAGGGGCCCCAGTCCCAGTCTGAGCTTTCTCTTCCCAGGCAGGAAGGATCACTCGGTGAACAAGATGTGTGCTTCCTCCTGCGACTTCGTCAAGCGACACTTTTTCTCAGACTATCTGATGGGGTTTATTAACTCTGGTATCTTAAAAGTCGACGTGGACTGCTGCGAGAAGGATTTGTGCAATGGGGGGGCTGGTGCAGGGCACAGCCCCTGGGCCCTGGCTGGGGGGCTCCTGCTCAGCCTAGGGCCTGCCCTACTCTGGGCGAGGCTCTGAGGTCTCCTCCTTCCCACAGGGCTTCTGAGCTCGCCCCCCTGAGCCTGCGGCTGCCCCCTGCCTGGCCTGACCTGGCTGGGGCTGGGGCAGCCCTGGCCCAGCTCCGTGCCTGTGGCCAGTGGCTCTCTCTCCTCCCCCGATGTGACGCCTCCCTGTCTCTCTGCCAGCTCTGAGTCCCGGGCAGCTGGACATCCCCGGGTAACCCAGCCATCTGGGCAGGAGACCTGGGGATGAAGGCAGGGGGTTGGGACCCCCAGGTCCCGGAGGGGAAGTGAGGCAGCAGTCTAGCTGGAAGGGCATCTTCTACAGAGAAATAAAGTCACTTTTGAGTCTGAGACCCGGGTCTGAGCCTGGGTGTCCGGGGCGGGAAAGGGGGCCTGGCAGAGAGCCAGGAATGAGGTGCCGAGGGAGCAGAGGGGGGCTGGGGGCAGCGTGGGGTGCTGAGTGCTTGTGCTGGGGCTGCTCGGGCCTGGTGAGGTTTGGGAGTACTTGGGGTGATGGGTGAGAGTTGAGATGAGCAAGATCGCAGGGGAGGGGGGAGGCTCCGGAATCCTGGGTGCACACCGCAGACACCAGACTCGCACACACAGTGGTGCCCACGCGGCCACCAGCCTGTGCACAGGCTCATGCACACACACCGTGCCTGTCCTGCTCACACCCTCACATGCTCACACCCTAGGCGCCCCGCGCACACGTGCTGGGCGTGCAGATAACTGGCACACACTGGCGTGTCCCGGTGCACGTGCACACGCCCACAGTCACACATCCATGTCTGTGCACACCCAGCCTTGGACGCTCAGCTTGCAGTGCACCAGGACCCTGCAGACTCACAGATGTGAGCACACGTATGCTGGCCTCCTCTAGCCCCCACCCCTCACTCTTCGCCTCTGTGGGCTGCGTCAGGCTAAGTGGAGGCCTCGAGTTCCCTCACCCTGCCCCTTCGCTGGACATCCATCCCGGCCACTTTCGGCCCTGAGTTGGGGTCCTGAGGCCAGTGTCTGTGGCCAGGGGCTGAGGAAGTCCACCTGTCTGTGTGGGCTGGCCCAGAGGGACTGGGTGCCTCAGGGTGAGGGGCAGGGAAGACAGCCTGGGGAATGCGCAGTGATGTCCGATCCTTTCCGCTCCAGTTTCAGCTGCGTCCCCGCATCCAGCCAGCCTCCCACACCCACTGGCCACCTCACCTGACATTCCACCAGTGGCTTGTCCCACGGCCCAGGCTCACCTCACAGTGCCTGGCAGGCACCCCAGGGTTTCTCTGAGGCCTGGTCTCTGGCCACACCTGCTTCATGCCACCTGTGGCTGACCCAGTCTCGTGGCCACTGCTGGATCCTGGACTCCTTAGGGAAAGCAGTGGTTCCTATAAGAGCTGGTCTTGCATGAGTGATGGTGAGGAGTCGAGTCCGGGGCTCGTGAGCCAGGGAGAGAGAGGAGGCCTGTGGTCCTGGGCACTGGTGCCGACTACCTGCTGGACACAACCAAGGGCCTTTCCATGAGGGGCATCTGCTCTGCCACGCGTCCCCACCCCCGCCCCCTTCAGTGAAGTGTGCTGCTCTTGCTTGTGACTGGTGTTTCAGGGGCGGGGGGACTTGCAGGGAAGCTGAGAATTCCCAGGAGGCAGAAAGCCCAGGAGCGATGGAACTCCCAGGGAAGCCTTGGGTTGCTCGGGAGGCTGTGGATAGGCCAGGCCAGCTGGGGTGAGGCTTCAGCCAGTTTTCATATAAATCTTCGTATGCTGAATTTATTATCTGAAAGAGATATTTAAAGACACAAAAAGGTGTGAAATTCTCTCACCTCCCTGAGGAATCATAAAATCAGAAGGGCATACCCTCACCTCTCCCTCACCTCCCACCCTGAGGGGTTGCCAGGGTGGGACAGGCAGGAAGCTGCCGGCTCCGGCTAAGTCGGTTTCCCCATCTCAGAGGAGTTTAAGTGTGGTCCCCACCTGACAAATTGTCTTTGAAGGGCTGAACCGCACAGTCTGCGTGAAGCCCTTGGTCCAGCAGGGCACACAGATGGTGCTGAGAAATGGACCTACTACGCAACTCTTTCTACTGAGCAATTCACCGGCGATGTCCTCCCAGGGCCCCGTGTCCAGGCCGACCGGTTTTCAACGTCTGCTTAGGGGTCCCCTGGATGAGGGAGCGGTGCCTTTGTACCATCCCTTATTGGTGGGTGTAGGGGTTTGCTTTCAAATGTCTATTGTCAGCAGCACTGAAGTACCACCCTTGTCTTCACACCTCCATGGGCTCAAGTGGCGATGGGTGTAGGATTAATGCTGAGAAGTGACAGGAAATCTGACGAAATCGCTGCTGCTGAAAATTCCGGACACACTTGCTGGCAACGAATGCTCTTCAGCTTGAGGAATGTTCTGCCCGTCGTGGACAAAGAGAATCTCCGCGTTGTCTGTGTCAGCCACGTGTGCGTCTCTCTCGTCTGGTCACACCTTTGTCCATGCTCCCATTGTGGCGTTTGTCTTTTTCCTGCTGACTGTCACCACCCTTTTGCATACTTTAGGGACACGGACCTTCCTGTGTTGCACGTTGTGTGGATATTTCCTGGCTCTGCCACTTGTGTCTCATTTGTGGTGTTTGCACCGTGCATTGATGGATGTTCTAAGGTTCAATGCAGTCAGATCTGTCGAATTGTTCTTTTACGGTTAGGGGCTTTGTGTCTTAGGAGAATTTCCTCTACCCTTATCTTAC
Organism: Cheracebus regulus; assembly: GCA_963574635.1. Taxonomy (NCBI): domain Eukaryota; kingdom Metazoa; phylum Chordata; class Mammalia; order Primates; family Pitheciidae; genus Cheracebus; species Cheracebus regulus. The sequence goes on from CAUYQU010008906.1 coordinate 26,330, forward strand.
AAATAGAGTTCTTTAATAGTTTTGCAGATTTGGTGACTGCACTCAGAGAGCCAGTCCACCTGGAGTTTATCTACCGTGTGACAGGGGGTAGGAGCTTCTTCCAAATGGCCACTGTTTTTCAGCACCCTTTACTAAATAACCTGCCTCTGGCCCGTTGATCTGAGATGCCGCTCTGTAACAGGATGCCTTCCCACATGTGCCAGGCTGTCTCTGAGCCGCCGCCCGCTGGGGTTGCACTGGTCGGTTCGTCACGGGTCCTTTGGTGCGATGCCGTTTCCGTGAGGGCAGCCGGCGTGTTGGACGCTTGCTAAGGCAAGGGCCATTGTTCTTCTTTTTAAACGTGTATTGCTACGTCTCCCCGTCTGTTCTCACAGATGGACTTGGGGATCCTTTTCTCCAATTGCCTAATAACCCTGTTAGCATTTCGACTGGAATGCGTCTCTCCGGCACGTGAGGCTGGAGCAGCCGCCATCCGGACTGCTCCGTCTCCCGCTCAGCAGCTCGGCGCCCATCCTGACGCTCCACTTGGCCTCCTGAGTGACGTCCCACTGTGCAGCCTTGTCATTTCCTTCACGGGGCCTGTGCTCGCTCCTTGATGTGCTTATCACTGGGTCATCTGTGGTTCTTGGTGTTGCAAATGGGATTTCCCTTCCCACCTGTACATTTAATGGCCATTGTCGGTGTGATGCGTGGATGCTTTTTATTTTCTCGTGATTTCTTTTCGTGAGCCTCCCACCCTGTGGAAGCAGGTGGGCTGGGGGTGCTTGCTGCCTGAGGGGAGGGGCTGATAGGGCAGAACACCGAGGTCCCCCAGACTCCTGGCTTGGTGCTTCTGGAAGCGTGACCCACCAGGCTGTGAACCCCTTGGAGGCAGACAGTGAGGCAGAGTGGGGAGTCCGAGGAGGAACCTCTCAGAATATCTCAAGACACTGTCAAGTAAAGAAAAATCGGGCTTTAAAAGGATGGAAGTTAGTTTTGTTCAGAAGCCTTGCTGAAGGTTGCAACGGGGGTCACCCCAAGAGTTTCTGGTAGGCTACTCCAGAGCTGTTCCAGCCCACACCCAGTGTGGGTCAGCGCCTCCACAGGTGCCCAGGCGTGACAGTGGGCGGAGCCTCGGGGCGGGGGCTGGGGCTGCACACGGCCACGGAGCCTAGGGGCACACTTGCAAATCCTGTCCACATTCTCTTTTGTGCAGGAAGAAGCAAGGGTCAGGCTCGTTGAACTCATCTTTCTAAAGATGCAGTGATTCAGGCAGGCGAATGGGGACCTGGTCGCAGCCGGCTTATGGCCTCTGGGGCACCTTCCACCAGGCTGCTCTCAGTCCTCTGCCTGCTTCATCTCAGAATACAGAGCGGGAGGGAGGCACTGCCCTCCAACCGGATGAGAGACCCCCTGGCCCTGGCAGGGAGATGGGGCTGCTGAGGGCTGAGGCTGGAATGGGTCCCAGAGAGAGGTTGCACCGAGCGTCCTGGGCGGCACTCCTAGAGCACCAAGACCTCAGAGCGGCCCCAGGTGAAGGTGGCCAGGGCAGGCGGGCCTCCGGCAGCCTCAGAACCGACGGGATGGGGTTAGGGATGCAGATAAAGGAGAAGCCATTTGGCGGTGGCCTGTATGTGCCGGGCGCTGGCTGAGGCTGAGGGCCCAGGGGTGTCTCCATAAACACTCTGAGTGGACAGATCTGCCATCCTGCCGTCTGCAGCCCCAGGACAGAGGCGTGAGGGCTATGTCCTCACTATGACTATGTCTCTGCCAGCCAGGTACGGTGGAGAGGTCTAGAAATATAAATTGTAGGAATGAAGAAGTTGTGTTTCTCATTCAGCTTTGTGGGCTGTGCCCATCTACCCTCGTGTTTCCCAGGCCAGCGTCCACCAGTGTGCGTTTCAGCAGAGGGTTTCCCAGTGGGGTTATAGGGAGGGCTGGGGCCTCGGGCTGCAGGCGTGGCCTCCGGGAAGGACTCTAAGCTGGCCTGGCTAGCACCGCTGCTGCCCCGGGAGCAGCATGCTGCCCCTGCCCATCCCAGGAAGGAGGCTCCCCCGCCTCCGTAGCTCGCCTTAGGAGTTCCGCCCGGCAGAGAGGAAGGCGCACAGCTATACCCGAGGGCCTGGGAGGCTACAAGATGTAACTTCTGAATTCGGCCACGGGAAAGTGGGATTCATGACGCGCGAACTCTCAGAAATGTTCACAGCTTGTTCAGGTGACCTGAGGCAGCCACAGATAACACCACAGGCCAGCAAGTGAGGGCTGCTGATTTCTGAGTGCGAATCTTCCCAGATTCTGTGATTAGCAGAGTCTCCTAGAGGTTCAGGGATATAACCGTATCATCAGCAAATAAAGAAGATTTGGTTGCTTCTTTCTCGGAGCTTCTATTGCTCGTTCAGCTTTTGTTTCTGTTGTGTTCGCTGAGCCCTCCAAAGCATGGCTGAGTAATAACAGTGACCAGGGTGTCTGTGCTCGTGGGAAGTCCATGTTACGCCACGAATTAGCGTTTGCTGTTGGATTTCAAAGCCAGTCTTTATTCAGTCTAGACTCTTTACTTATTCATATTTCATTTAGTTTTTTTTTTTTTTATTAGGAATGGCTGATGAACTTAAAAGAAATGCCCTTTCATTATCCATTGCTGTAAGTTCCTATTTTCCTACTTAATGAATACTCAGCGTGGTCAGCTCCATTGCTAGACTTCCTGGCGGTGAGCTGCCTTGGCATTTGTGACGTATTACTCGTTTAAACCACTGCCAGATTCAGTTAGCCAATATTTGGTTAGGATGCTTGCATGGCAGACACTTGCATCCCATTCGGGCTGAGGTGTGTCTGTAGCTTTTCTTGTGATGTCTTTATCAGAGCCCAGGCGGCTGTCTCCCGTCTCCTTCACTCTGGAGCAGTCTGGCTGCTCGGGGGTCGGTGGTTCACCTTCCCCAGTGGGGCCTCTGGGGTCCTCTTGCCTCCCCTCTCCGGGGCCAGGGAAGCTGCTTGATCAGTGGGTGCTGGGACCCCTTGTGTGAGGCCGTCTCTCCTTCCCTTGTGTTGGACCTCCGGCCGGATTGAGGTCTAACTGTGCCCACTTTATCTTGGGAAGCAGGTTTAGAAGAGTCAGACCCTGACGTACCAAAACCCTCACTGCATTTGCAAGAGACGCCAGGCCACCTGGACTCCACCTTCTCTTCTAGCACCTGCTGGCTGTGTGGCCCTGGTGGAGCTTGGCAGCCTCCCTGGGCCTGGTCCGAGGTCTGTGAGGTGGGACACACCCAGCTCACGGGGCGCTGCACGCTTGGGGGTGGGGCTGATCCTGAGCCCACCTCTGGCCTCTGTTCCAGGCTGGCAGGACGCTGGTCCAGGCTGGGTGGACGGAAGGCGGTGGGCGGGCGGTGGGAGGATGAACCCTGCTCCCTGCTCGGCTTGATTCTGCAGGCCCGTAGCTTCCCCACTCCCACCCGGAACCTTCCAAGCTCCCCTTGGTCTTCTAAGCTCTTTTTAACACAGCCTGTCCTGAGATGCTTTCCCCCAGGCCCCCTTCCCGGCTCGGGCCCCTAGCTGCCAAGGCCACCTCCGGCCGTCTCCCCTGTCCCCCACCCAGCCCCTGCCCTGGGTGTTCCTGGGGAGGGGCCCTGTCTTCTCCTTCCTGGGGCCCCAGGGTGCAGCAGGCAGCTGAGCCCCTCACAGGAGAGCACCGATCGCTGTTGGTGAACAGAACTGAGCTGCGTGGAATCCTCCAAACTCCCCTGGCTGCTCCGTGCTCTGTAAGACAGACGCTTACATGTGTGGTTTTCGGACATCCCCAGGCCTCCCTGAAATGTCCCCACACTGGAGACTAGAAGTTCCTTGAGTTTCATGAAGTGGTGGGGGGAAAGCCGCCCTTCCCATGAGGCAGATAGGGGACCAAGGTGGGTGCGGGACAGTCCCCTCCTCCCTGCAGACTCCCCTCGGACCCGCCACTTCCGCACTCTGGGGGCATCCTGGGAGGCGGGTTCAAGGGCGGATGCCCAGGGCCCACTGCCAGAAGCCCTGACGTAAAGGGCCCAGCACTGGCTCCAGGAGTCTGTACCAGCCTCACCTATGAGAAGCAGAGGGTGCCAGCGTTGGAAGGGGGAGCACACCCACAGTTTTATATGTGCTCGGGCTCCGTTTTCTGCTTTCTCAGAGCTAGTGCTAGGCTCTAGGTCTGGGGACAGAGCAGTGGACGAGGCAGACGAGACAGCTGGCTGTGCGTGAGCGGGCCTGTGCGTGAGGCGTGGTGCAGAGGGTAAACAGCACACAGCCACGTCGATGGGATAACATGGAAAAGCAATGGTGCTGAGAAGAGCCCCGGCCTGGGAAGGGGCGAAGGCGAAGGGCAGAGCCCCCCAGCTGTGCAGGCAGTCTGAGCTGCTGTTCATGGCGCATGAGGAATGGAGCCCGTGGGCCTCACGGGGCCGAAGCTGCGGACCTTTCAGGCCAGGCTGGAGCCACTGCAGGGCCCAGCTCCAGCACCTGCTGCTGAGGCCACGTGGGAGGGAGGCTAGTCCCTTCGTCACCCTACCTGGAGGGAGTCTGCTGGGGATGAGTGTGAGCAGGAAGAGACAAGGAGGGTCAAGGGCTCCTCTGTTTGGTTTTTTTTTAAAAAAAAAAAAAACAGGTAAGAGCACCCCTGTGACCCCAGCACTTGGGAGGCCGAGGCGGGTGGATCACTTGAGGTCAGGAGTTTGAGACTAGCATGACCAACATGGTGAAACCCCGTCTGCACTAAAAATAGAAAAATTAGCTGGGCGTGGTGGCGCACGCCTGTGGTCCCAGCTACTCGGGAGGCTGAAGCGGGAGAATCGCTTGAACTTGGAGGCGGAGGTTGCAGTGAGCCGAGGGCACGTCACTGTACTCCAGCCTGGGCGACAGAGTGAGACTCCGTCTCAAAACAACCACAGCAACAACAACGAAACATAAGGACGCTTGCATCCATTACAAAGTCTACATTGAGAAGTGTGCCTTCTGCCGTGTCTCAATCTGCCAGTTTCCTGTGTGTCTGTTCAGGAGGTCTTTATACAAACACAAGACGGTGCGAAATGCTGGGCCTTCACAGCTGAGCTCTTTCCTGAGGCGGCCTCTCCCCGCAGCCTGGAGACCTCTGTGACGGTGCGGGGCTAGCCCCCGACTCACGCTCACGGCAGCATGGCACAGCACACGCACTCCTGTTTCTGCTGATTTATTTGGAGACAGTCTTACTCTACCGCCCAGGCTGGAGTGCAGTGGCATGATCTCAGCTCACTGCAGTCTCTGGCTCCCGGGTTCAAGCGATTCTTGTGCCTCAGCCTCCTGAGTAGCTGGGATTACAGGCGTGCACCACCACGCCTGGCTAATTTTTGTATGTTTAGTAGAGATGGGGTTGGCCAGGTTGGTCTCCAACTCCCGACCTCAAGGGATCTGCCGGCCTTGGCCTCCCAAACTGCTGGGATTACAGGTGTGAGCCACCAAGCCAGGCCTGTTTCTGCTTCTTCAGATGGCCACCCTCATGCTGTGCGTTACAGCCTCAGACATGTCAGCTAGCAGCGGTGTGTGGGGACGCCTCCCCAGGGTCAGCCTTGCCGGGCCTGTAGCTGTGAGCGTGGTTACCCTACAGCTGCACACTGTCACACTTCCAGCAGCGATTTGGAGACCACAGCTCCTCTCTCGCTGGCAGACTGTCGCGGATCCGGTCTTCAGTGAAAGACGGCGTTGCGGCTGTGATCTGAATTGTGGCAGGTGGGCCACAGGTGTGGGGAGCGGGAGGCGCCAGGACCCTCGGTTCCTGCCGGCACCTGCTCCTCACTCGTCTGTGCCAGCCTGTTTCTTTCTTCTGGGCATTCTGGTTTCTCTGTTTTCGTTGGGGGTGGGGGGTAGGGTTGTTTCCATTTCTCTGGCCTGTCAGCTCATCACCTTGGTCCCTTTTCTGCGGGATGGTTGGAGTCCTTACTCTTTTCCGCAAACTTTCTTCATAGCCGGGAATAAGCCCTTCACTTATGGTATGAGTGGCATACACTTCCCCTTTGTTTTGCTAATGGTGTGTGTGTGTGTGTATTTTGCCACATGGAAGCTTCTTTTCCTTGAATTTTTATGGAGACACTGTTACCATTATTTCTTACGGCTTCAGGATTTGAGTCATAGAGAAATCTTCCCTCCTCCAATGCTTAAAGCGAACCTCTCCTGTTCCTTCCTGGGCGGAGCATGGCTGGGGATTGCCTGATGGAGGAGCCCACGTGGAAGCTGTGTTGTGCCCAGGCCTGGGGCTCAGCCCTGCCCTTCGAGGCCCCGTGTGCGCTGGGACTGTGCTAGGGCTGTGCTGGGGGATTCAGGGCTGGGCAGGACGGTGGGGGGGGCTGCTTTCCCACACCCAACCTCCAATGGAGGGAGGACTGGGTCCACTAGGGACCTGCGGACCTCGCCTCGCCCGCAGGGGGTCTCAGGCCCACCAACCCTGCTCTCTGTGTTTTCTGTAGGGATGTGGAACGTGCTGACGCAGACCCAAGCTCACAGCTATGGGAACGACTCTTCCCCAGAAGGGCACACCAGGGTGGTCCCTGGGGTCTCCCCTCCCTGGCATTTGTCCCCCTGCCCTGAAGCATTCCTGAGGCCCTCCCTGTGCTGTCCTGTGCTGGGTGCCCGGGAGCCCCAGACCTGTTCTTCTTTCCCCTCACTGGCCAGGGAAGGCCAGTGGCCCCTGCTTCTCCTGGGCTCTGCAGCCCACCCTGATGCTCTGGCCCTGGTGAGCCCCTTCCCATGGTGAAGCTCTAGCCCCGCCTGGGGCGTTCAGGTGGAACTGGAGGGGAGGGGGCTACACATGTTCATTCATTCGTTCCGCTCCGTCGCTCATTCTCTCTTGCTGGTTTCTGCACCTGTCCATGCTTACTGACGTGAGTTTGAAATGCATCTGTCTGTCCTCAGCACAGCTCAGACTTGCAGAGGAGAAGAGATCAGAACCAAGAGGCCCCGAGGAGGAGCAGGGGCTGCAGAGCCAGGTGGGGACTCCTGCCGCTCCCGCAGGCTCGACGCCTGAGCTGCTGGGCTCTTACCAGCGAGGCCTGTGCCCAGGTCCAGAGCGTGGGGAGGGCCTGTCAGGGGGTCATTTCCAGCAGTGAACGTTATTAGGGGACAGGGAGGACAGGGATGACCGAAACCTGGTGGCCTAGGAAGCTTCAGCCACCGAGGACCAGGCGGCCTCACTGCCTGTGAGCCCAGCCATGGGCTCAGGTCCAGGATTCCAGAAAGGCCGGCCAGCCATGGTCCGCAGCCCGTGATGGGGTGGGTCCCCGCCTGGGAGACCCCATTGGATGAGGAGATGAGGCCTGATGGGCATGGGGGGTGGAGGTGCCCAGGAGGCCCAGGACCTTGGGCCACCCAGCGAGGGTATAGGTGAATTGTGGGTGGGGCAGGGGCATAGGTGAGGTGTGGGTGGCGCAGAGCCCCCCGAGGCTGACTGGGCTGAGCTGGGCACCTCGGGACACCATGGTGGGGGCGTCCTGGAGAACTGAAAGGTGGGACTGGATGAGATTGAGGCCCTCAGGGATCAGGAGAATCTGGGACTGGGGGCCTCCCTTGTTCCCCCAGCCACAGTGGCCCTCCTGGCTGAAGCTCCAGAATCCCCAAGCTATAGCAGAGCCTCCCTGCCCTCCCTACCACTGTCCCCACGCTCCCCTGATGTCACGGGCTCCTTCCCTCTGCACTGAGGGCTGGCTGGGGGCAGTCATGTGTCATTGGCTCAGCGATGGAGAGCCAGAGGCTCTAGGAAAACCACTGAGTGTCTGGCTGGGGGCTCCCCGGGTGGGTGAGGGCTGGGGGATCCTCGGGTGGGTGAGGGCTGGGGGCTCCTCGGGTGGGTGAGGGCTGGGGGATCCCCGGGTGGGTGAGGGATGGGGGCACCCCGGGTTGGTGAGGGAGAGTTTTGAGCAGCAGTGAGGCCACACCCCAGACTGCCCTGGCCCCCGGCAGAGTTGAGAGCTGCGTGGCTGGGCTGTGGGTGCTCACAGTCTTCCTCCCCAGGCCACTGACCCCGGCCGCCCCTCCCCTGTCTCCACAGCCCCAGGTGAGGTGGGTGCTGGCAGGTCTCTCTGGAGCAGGGATCTCTGTCTCCACAGCCCCAGGTGAGGTGGGTGCTGGCAGGTCTCTCTGGAGCAGGGATCCCTGTCTCCACAGCCCCAGGTGAGGTGGGTGCTGGCAGGTCTCTCTGGAGCAGGGATCCCTGGAATCCAGTTCTATCCAGCCAGCCCCTCAGCAGACAAGCGGTAATTTTGTTGAATGAATGAATAAAGTAAAAAGAAATGATGAGGGACAGAGGACGATCATTGAATCCACCATAAATCATGAATTCATGTGTTTGAGGAACAGGACTGGCTAGCAGAGGGCAGGTGCCACGTGGGTGGGCCATGAGTGGTGGACAGGGATGGCGGAAGACCCCTTCTCCCTGGCTGGACACTCTGTGTCAACAGCTCCTGTCCATAACCCCTTTCTCTCCAAACACACACCTCCCCCAAGTCTCCCTGCTCTGAAGGGGCCCCTGCTCCAATCCCTCCTGGGTGCAGGGCCTCGTCTGCTACCTGAGGGGCTGAGCGCATGCGGCCACCAGAGACCCTGGAACGTCGGCACGGGGCCCCCAGGCCCACAGGACAAGCAACCTGGATCTGGGGAGGCCTCAGCAGGGGCGGGCACACGTCGGAGGGTGCGGCGGGGAAGCAGAGCTGAAATCAGAAAGCCAAGTCGTCCTCTGCGAAATGTCCCTGGTGTTCCCACAGCAGTCACCATGGTTACCACAGCTCCACATCCCTTGTGTTTTCCGAAGCCCTCCGGGGGGGCCGCTGGCTGCTCAAGCTGGGCCTCCATCAGCTCCACGTCCCCTGTGTTCTCTGGAGCCCTCCGGGGGTGCTGCTGGCTGCTCAAGCTGGGCCTCCATCTCTGCTTGATGGAGATGGGGGGTCACACAGGTTTTACAGGGCCAGGGTGTGTCCTCAGCCCCCCAACCCCCACCACATCCCCAGAACTGTGGCCCAGGGCTCAGGCTGGAGGGGTCTCAATCGCCTGCCTCTCCCTGGGGCCCTGGGCAGGCACCCTTCCCCAGGTGGCCCTCTGAACTGTGTGTGCGGGGGTGAGTTTACACTCTGGCCTGGCTCCGCCTGCAGGTTCATTGCCTCACTCCTGGGGGAGGGGCTTCCTTTCGAGGCACCCCAGAGTTCGAGGATGTCGGGACAGCTTCCCTGCAGGCTGTCAGCCGCCAGCCTCTGCGTCTCAGTGTGTTTCTGGCAACGGAGAACTGCTGCCTTCAGAGACTGGGCCTTCAGGGAGCTTGGTGTTTACCCCAGGTGGCCACATGCTCCTGTGAGAGCTGGAGTACTTAGGGACTGAACACATCAGAGGCATTTGTGGGGCCATCGCCAGGCACACCTCTCTCTCCAGCTGCAGCTCAGCCCGACGGCCAGGCACGCCTCTCTCTCCAGCTGCAGCCCAGCCCCATCGCCAGGCACGCCTCTCACTCCAGCTGCAGCCCAGCCCCATTGCCAGGCACGCCTCTCTCTCCAGCTGCAGCTCAGCCCCATTGCCAGGCACGCCTCTCTCTCCAGCTGCAGCTCAGCCCCACGGCCAGGCACGCCTCTCTCTCCAGCTGCAGCCCAGCCTCATTGCCAGGCACGCCTCTCTCTCCAGCTGCAGCTCAGCCCCTTGGCCAGGCACGCCTCTCTCTCCAGCTGCAGCTCAGCCCCATGGCCAGGCACGCCTCTCTCTCCAGCTGCAGCCCAGCCCCATTGCCAGGCACGCCTCTCTCTCCAGCTGCAGCTCAGCCCTCGGTGGAGGGCACCATATAGTCCCTGTTTCACAGGGAGAAATGGGCTGCAGGAGCGGTCTGACTTGCTCAAGCTTCCACAGCTGGGGAGGGGAGCCGGCCAAGAATCACAGCCAGACAGAAGCTCGTGGAAGAGGAGCAGAGCTGGGCCAGCAGACACCACTGTCCTGCTGAGGCGGTGGCAGTTAAGAGAGTGCAGCCTCCTTGCCGGGGTCCACAGCCACCAGGCTAGGCAGAACCACGCACCCAGAAATAGGCCCAGAAACCACGCTCACCAGTGCTGGAGGGGCGGGTCAGATCAGGGCCAAGAGGGCCTCTTCAATACACAGAGCAGAGGTGGGAGCTGTCCACGTGGGAGCCACACTGGGTGCCCACCACACACCATCCACAGAACAAATCCAGGATGAATCAAGGACATGAATGTCAGGAGCAAAACTTGAAAACCTTGTTTTAGTTTTTGAGATGGGGTCTCGCTCTGTTGCCCAGGCTGGAGTGGAGTGGTGCGAACACGGCTCACTGCAGCTTCAAACTCCCAGGCTAAAGCAGATTTCCTGCCTCAGCCTTCTGAGTGTCTGGGACCGTAGGTGCCCACCACCAGGTCCAGCTAATTAAAAAAAATCATTCTTTTTTGTAGATAAAGGTCCCTACGTTGCCAGGCTGGTCATGAACTCCTGGGCTCAAGTGACCTTCCCGCCTCTCAGCCTCCCGAAGTGCTGAGATTACAGATGTGAGCGGCCTTGTCCGGCTAATTAAAAAAAAATCTTTCTGTAGTGATAGGGGTGGGTCTCGAACTCTTGGTCTCAAGGGATCCTCTCACCTTGGCCTCCCAAACTGCTGGAATTATAGGCGTGAGCCACCTCACCAGGTCCCTGAAAAACTTTTACAAGAAAATAAAAATGAATTTCTGTGTGATTTGGGGGCAGGGGACAATTTTTAAATAAGACACAAATAGAAAATCTCATGACAAAAAAAATGGATAAATTTGACAAGAAAATTAAAAACTTTCAATTGCTAAAACATATCTTAAAAGGTTAAATTACAAACTGGAAAAAGAGACATGCAACAAACATACCCGAGGGAGGGTTAGTACAGGAATAGATTAATGACACGCACAGTCACAACGAGGCCAGGCCACGCAGGAGCTGAGCGAACACTCGCACAGGAGATCTCAGGACCTGTGCGCGCACAGGGGACACTCCCCATTTCAGCAGCGTCCGGGGGCGACACCCACAGACGCAGAGGAGCAAATGTTTAGAGTCTGGTGATGCGTCGAGCTGCAGAGACTGTGCCCTGCTGGCGTCTGGTGGACTCCACAGGTTGGAGATAAATTGGCACAGCCGGGTGGGGAGGCAGTGGGCGGACTCGGTGGCGGTGAATGTTTGTGTCCCTCACACCCAAGCAGTCTCTTTCAGGCATATCACCCAGAAAGCGTCTTGCCTGTGAATATCAGGAGATGTGGGTGTGAATGTTACCGAGAGCAGCCGCACCCTTCACAAGAGAAAAGTCTTGAAATAGCCAAAATGACCTTCAGCAGAGAATGGGTTAATGAAGTGCTGTGGTCACGCAAAGGGGCATCACACGCTGTGGTGAGCGAGCTACAGCACGGAGCGGGAGCAGCGTGGCTGTGTGCCGGCAGCGCTGAGCCAGGTAGACTGGGGTTCCCAGAAGACCGTGTCAAGCCAATGCTCTGAATAAGCCACTTTACGACGCTTTGTAGAAATGGGACCCAGGAAAAATGCAGCTTTACAGACTCAGTGAAACTTTCTTTAGTCATGTACTCAGCGACCCCTCCATCCTCTGCCCACATCTCCATCTTTCTGTCTCTTTATCCCTCTTACCTATCTCTTCTAGTTCTCTATTATCTATGTATGTATGTATGTATGTATGTACACATGTATGTTTGTATGCATGTATGTATCGATCCATCTATCATCTACCTGTCCATCTGTTATCTATCGAACTTTCTATTGTCTTGTGAGAAACAAACTGAGCCATGCAAACCCAAAGAATGGACTTAGAAACTTGGAGAACAGTGGAAGTGAGACTTTTAATGACAGTCTTGCAAGATGGGGTGTCTGATGGGCTGGCACACCCTGCACGGTTTCAACAAGCCATTCAGTCCTCCAGACGTCGCCTGTTGGTGGTTGGGTAGGGACTTCAGGTGTTTTCTTTAGGGCTGTCCTGCTGCATTTCATTGCAGCCCACAATGCTTTGCAATCCCAGTTAGCTCGGGGGCTCTTCAGGTGTTTGACTTTGACCTAAGCAGCTGGGCAGGCTCATAAGAACAGACAGAGCTGTTTTCAGGCCAGTAAACTTTCATCTTAGACTTCCTTGGTTTGGGTGAGGGCAAGTGAGGGAGGGTGGGGGTGACAAGTGAGTGCTGGCTGTCCAGGCAGGGGCCTAGCATATCTTGTGTCTTCTGTAGTTGGCTGACCTAAGCCAATTTAAGGCACATTGTCTTAGAAATGGTCCACTATACGCATTATTTCCTTCAATCTCTACCTATCCATCTTTCCATCTGTTACCTATCTATATCATCTATCTAGCATCTATCTATCCACCTATCTTCTACCTATCATCTACCTATCTAATCTATCTTCTATCTATCTATCATCTATCTATCTATCTATCTTCTTACCTCCCTATCAGAGGAGATGAAGAATGAACAACTCAACATTCTGGAGTCTGTATTTGGACTGTAGGAGGGGAGGCCAGAGGCACGGGGTCTAACACTGCAGAGGCCGCCGTGTGTTGCAGTAAAAGCCCGGGCTTGTGTTGGTGGTGAGAGTTCATGGATGGTTGTTACACGTTCTTCTGAGAAGGAAGAAACCCAGTGATGAGGGTATCACAGACCAAAGACCACGGCCTGAGATGTGAAAAACACCCACTCGAAGGCAACACAAAGCCGAACCCCCAGTGTTGTGCTTGTGTCACGTGCCTCAGCATTTTGGAAAGCGGGCCTGGGAACAGGAGCCGACAGGCCCCTTCTCTGGCTCTGGGCACCGACGCAGGAGGGTCCTCAGGAGACCCCTTTGTTGACAGCTCCTTCCGTGAGGTCTCCTCCCCGACACACGAGTCAGCAACCTGGGGGACCAGCATTGTGGTTAGCGCTGAAAATTCGGCTCCAGGGGAGACACGCCCCCGCCTCCTATGTGGCCTGACCGACCTCCCACTCTAGGGCCTTCGATGTCAATGTCAGCAGGATGAATGTGTTTCCGCAGAGGGGAGATTTGCAATGTGAGAAGAAAAGACATTTCCCCAGGGAGGAGGGAGCAGAATTTTGAGGGGCCCTGGACCTGCAGAGCTGGAGAAGGGAGGAGAGGGGCCTTGGGCAGCAGACCCCCGTGTGAGGGTGAGCCGGCCTCCTGGGGAGAAGGGACAGGTCTGAGGTTCCCCCGAGTGAAGGTGAACTGGCTTCCCGGGGAGGAAGGTCAGGTCTGGGGTCCAGTGGCAGTTGCTGCCCATCTTGTGGGCCTCGTGTGACTGCCGAGGCATGTCACCACCTACCAGTGGCATTAAACAACAGACGCTTATTCTCCCACATCCCTGGAGGCCAGGAGTTTGAAATCAAAGTGCTGGGGGTGGGAGGCTCATGCTTCCTATGAAGACTGCAGGGCAGGCTCCTGTGACATCTTCCAGCCTCGGGGGTTCCGGGGGCTCTGGTGGCTGTGTCGCTGCAGTCTCCGCCTCCGCCTCCACAAGCTTCCTCCTCTCCTCTCTGTCTCTCGTAATGACACATGTCATCGGGTTTAGGGGCCCCTGGACCGTCCAGCACGGTCTCACGCCAATTCTTACGTTAGTGTCTCCTTCTGAGGTTCTGGGTGGATGTGAGCTTTGGGGACCCTGCTCACCCCAGTGCCGTGTCCCCTGACACCTGCCTTCCCTTCACCTGGCCCTCCCTGCCCAGTCTCCTGCAGAGCATTACTCACCTTTGCCCTGAGAATCAGGCAGCCCTAAGCCTGCTTCTGCTCCTGCCCCTGCCCCTAACCCTGCTCCTAACTCTGACCCTAACCCTGTCCCAACCCTGACCTTGACCCTAACCCTGACCCTGCCTGCTGGGAATACTCTGAACCCCTCTGTGGTGACTGAGCAACCCGAAGCTTCTGGAAGAATTGGCAAAACCCAAGCTATCTGAAATAACAAGAGATTGTTTATTTTTAATCTGTACATTCTCTTGGAATCCGGTTTCCCCAAAATGAGTTATTGTTTTGTGATGCTTGTTATTTACCGCATCAATTGTGTTTGAGAAAATGAAGGACAATGTGAAGTGCTGAGGTGTGACTTGTGACTTTGGCTCTGCTGAACTGTTCTGGTAGAAACAGGAACTCTGTGAAAGGGACTAACCACACAGCCTGACTGCCAGAGAGATGACAGTGCGTCATGGGCTTCTCGCGGCAGAGCCCGCACGCAGACGTGTGATGGAGAGGCTCATTACCTGGATTCCTTGCCCAGGACAGGCATGTTGATCAGGGCCCTGGAAACGGAAGGCAACCCTTATGGAGATCCTATACACGGATGCATTAGGAGCGTATGTCTCTGTGGTTGAGATAAAGATGTAAAAGTCCTTCTTCTCCCACCGCTCCTCCAGGCATGCGTGGAGGCCCCTCCTCCTGAGGTTTTTGTGGTCAGGTTGGTTGTCCTGTGTCAGATCCTATTCCCCTCATAGCTGTGAGCCCCATACGTTCCTGCTGATCATCCTAAGTTCATGTGTAACCTCTATTCTTGCTAAGGTGTATGATTTCTATGCTGACACACAGGAAGTTATCTTTACATTGTTCTGCTTTTATAATACCACGTTGTGATCTTTGTGCACCAGTTTTTGCAAGTGTGTTCTTTTTGTATAATTATCACTGAAACTTAGCGTAACCTCTCTCCCCCTCCCCCACTAAAGCAGCACAATAAAGAACTGAGGTTTCTGGGGGAATGTTCGACATCCACGGAGCAGCATTTCGTGGCCCCTCCACTGGCCCAGCTTTAAGGAAAACTTTTTCCTCGTCTCTCTCTCTCACTGACCACGCCATCACTTTGAGAGATCTTTAACCCATGTTGATGTATTGGGAGCTGGTATCGCCAATACCTGCCCCTGCCCCTGCCTCAACCCTAACCCTGACCCTGATCCTGACCCTGACCTTGATCCTGACTCTAACCCTGACCCTGATCCTGACTCTAACCCTGATTCTGCCCCAACCCTGTGCCTGCCCCTGCCCCTAACCCTAAACCTGACCCTGACCCTGCTCCTGCCCCGACCCTGGTCCTGATCCTGACCCTGACCTGACTCTGACCTTGACCCTCACCCTAACCCTGACCCTGACCCTAACCCTGGCCCTGATCCTGACTGTAACCCTGACTCTGCCCGAATCCTGACCCTGCCCCTAACCCTGACCCTGCTCCTGCCCTGACCCTGGTCCTGATTCTGACCCTGACCTGACTCTGACCCTGACCCTAAACCTAACCCTGACCTTGACCCTAACCCTGGCCCTGATCCTGACTCTGCCCCTAATCCTGCCCCTGCCCCTAACCCTAACCTTGACCCTAACCCTGACCCTGTCCCTGACCCTAACTCTGAGAATTGGCCACACCAGGTGCTCTGCCCAGTGGGTCCAGGGAGGGCTGTGTGCTGTGTGGGGACCAGAGGGTGGGGCAGCAGGCAGAGGGTGGTGAGGACTGGGCAGGCATTTGCAGCCCAAGTGGACAGACGGCCACTGGGAGAGGCGAAGTATCCATGGGAAGCCTCAGCAACATTCGAGGTTTCCGTGGCTGCAGAGGGTGGGGCTCGGTTCATTTCTTTGGTCATGTGAACATTGTCGGATTCACAATAGAGGTGAACACAGCGCCTCAGGCCTGTAAGCCCAGCACTGTGGGAGGCTGAGACGAGCAGATCACCTGAGGTCAGGAGTTCAAGACCAGCCTAGCCAACATGGTGAAACTCCATCTCTAGTAAAAATACAAAAATTAGCCAGGTGTCATGGTGGGTGCCTGTAATCACAGCTACTCGGGAGGCTGAAGCAGGAGAATCGCTTGAACCCTGCAGGCGGAGGTTGACCTTAGCTGAGATTGTGCCACTGCACTCCAGTCTAGGAGACAGAGGAAGGCTCCGTCTCAAAAAAATAAAAAGGATCTCCTTGTGTCAAACCCTGGCAAATTGGAATGGGGAAGGCCATGAAGCAGGGACTCTCACCCAGGATTTGCCCGATAACAGGAACTATCTCAAGAAAAGTTCCCACACCGCAGCTCACTCCGCAAGTCACACAGGCCAGCCAGGGGCAGGACAGCTGGGCACTTCCACCCGGCCTCACAGCCCAGTGTGTGCCTGCCAGCCCAACGCACTCCAGGGTCACAGGCCGCACTCAGCAACTCCTAACACTTGCCGGTCCGCTCTCGTAAGTGGCTGCTGGTGCCAATGAGCTCTCTTTTTTTTGGAAGGAGTTTCGCTCTTTTGCCGAGGCTGGAGTGCAATGGTGCAATCTCAGCTCATTGCAACCTCCGCCTTCTGGGTTCAATCTCAGCTCATTGCAACCTCCGCCTTCTGGGTTCAAGCAATTCTCCCACCTCAGCCTCCCAAGTAGCCGGGATTACAGCGCCCGCCACCATGCCTGGCTGATTTTTGTATGTTCAGTAGAAACAGGGGTTTCACCATGTTGGCCAAACTAGTCTTGAACTCCTGACTGCAGGTGATCCGCCCACCTCGGCCTCCCTAAGTGCTGGGATTACAGGTGCGAGCCACCGCACCCAGCGCTTTTTAGTATTTTTGGTTCTTGTGGAGACCGAGTTTCACTCTTGTTTCCCAGGCTGTAGTGCAATGATGTGATCTCAGCTCTGCAACCTCTGTCTCCCGAGTTCAAGCGATTCTCCTGCCTCAGCCTCCCGAGTAGCTAGGAGTACAGGTGTGAGCCACTGCGCCAGGCCCAGCTTTCTTTAAAACAACTTGCATAACCTCCTCTTCCCTTCATAAAACCTGAAACTTCTCCTTTGTTCTCCTTCCATACCGCAGGGCAGCCCGACCTGCATGTATGTCCCTGCTGGCAACCCTACGTGTATATCACTCTCAGATGAAACCTTTTCGCTTAGACGTTTTGCTCTGGTTTTATGTTGACAGTCACTAAGGGGAAGGTGTTGTGGAGGCTGGAGCCCGTGGACCCGCTGTTAGACCTGAAAGCGGCATTGCTGACCGTTGCTATGCTTCTGCTGTGCAGACAAAGCCATTTCCCTGCAACGCATTTGGAGCGGGGAGCGGGGAAGTGTTACTTGGATGGGTGTTGGTTTAGAGCTGACCCGGAACCCTGCCCTGTCCTGGGCTCTCTACCTCCCCGTGAGGTCCTGTGTGAGCGAGCTCACCAGGGTTACTTATTGGTGGTCATAATTCTTGAGAGTTAAGCAATAAACAATTTTAAAAAACTGGATAATTGATTTTTAAGTCAAATCTTCATGGCCTGGAGTGGAAGTCCATAATGTGAATTACAGGTTTTCAAATCAAGGGATGCTGACGGGCGCAGGCTGGCATCACATAAATGAAACCAAATCACTTAAAATTGTGCTGTGTGTGCTTTCCACTGTTTTAACCCGATTAGCCAAATCAAAGCTGCAGCTCCGAGTAAAGTGTGTGCCATGAAATCCAAGTGTATCCCGTGAGGAAGCTGAAAAGCACGCAATGCCCATCTGGAAGCTGGCTCACAGTCACCATGGGAGAGGCTCTGCTCTTCTCTCTCAATACTACAATAACAAAGAGAAGAAATGGGCGACCAGACACCCAGGAGGCATCAGGAAAACCCAGGAAAGGGGCCCTGGGGACCCGCAGGCCGCACCCTGGTGCTGCACCTCCCCTGGCGTGTGGGAGTGACGGTGGTGACGTTGTGTCTCTCTTTGCAGGCCACACCCTGCACCTCCCCTGGCGTGTGGGAGTGATGGTGGTGACATTGTGTCTCTCTTCGCTGAGAACTTGTTCCATCGCAGGGATGGGGAAGACCCCCACTCCAAGGCCAATTTCTTGAGATATTATCACCTTCCCATAAGAAGCTTTTGAAATACTCAGCGGCCACTGATGAACAACCTCGGTTTTTGAGGCACGAGAAAGAAGTGAGCAGAACCAGGTTTAGTTTTGGGGTTTTTGTCTCGGGCAAAACACTGATTGAATGAAGGTTTCAGGGCCGGGTGCGGTGGCTCAGGCCTGTGATCCCAGCACTTTAGGAGGCAGAGGCAGCAGGATCCCTGGAGCCCAGGAATTTGAGACCAGCCTGGGCGACATAGTGAGATCCCTGCAGGGACAGGCATAAATAAATACATAATCTGGGCGAGGTGACATGCTCCCGTGGGCCCAGCTACTTGGGAGGCCAAGGCAAGAGGATCTCTTAAGCCCAGAAGTTCGAGACTCGCCTGGACAACATGGTGAGGTCCGTCTCTATGAAAAATAATAAATAAAAAAATAAATAAGCTGGGCACGGTGGTGTGCACCTGTGGTAACAGCACATGGGAGGCTGAGGTGGGAGGATCGCTTGAGCCCTGGAGGTTGAGGCTACAATGAGCTATGATTGTACGACTGCATCCCAGCCTGGGCAATAGAGCAAGAGTCTGTCTCAAAAAAAGAAAAAAATTAAAAAACGTTTTTGTGACCCTGACTCCCCTGAGGCTGAGGGTGAGGCTTCCACTCAGCCGTGCAGGCTTCAATTCAGTGGAACCCAAGGATGGTTCTGAATGAGTGACTGCAGGAGGGCTCTGTTTACCCAACAGATATTTATTTATTTATTGCTGTTTCAGATATGTATTGCTTGATAAGAAAGCACTCTAAAGCGTGGTGACTTCCAATGACTGTCTAATCAGTTCTCACAATTCTGCAGGTTGATTGGGCTGGGCTCAGCCAGGGTGGCTCATCTCTGCTGCAGGTGGTGTCAGCTGGGGTCACTCGTGCAGCTGCAGTTTGGATGGGGGGCGGGGCGCCCTGGCTGGGGGCTGGGCCTCTGTCTCCTCCGTGGCCCTTTAGCTCAGGCCTTCTCTGTCCATTCAGTCTTTAGCGTGGGGCTTCTCGATTCTGTGCTGTTGATGTTGGGCTGGATTATTCTCTGCTGTGGGCCGTTCTGTGCACTGAAGGAGGTTTAGCAGCACCCCTGGCCTAACCCGCTGGACAGCTGTAGCGTCCCCCACCCAGTGTGACAACTAAAGATATCTCCAGATGTCCTCTGGGGACAGAATCTCTCCCTGTGGAGAACCGTAGGGTGGCCTGGACTCCTTTCAACCAAGCACTCCCAAGAGAGCGAGAGCAAAATCCGCCAGGCCACTTAGAATTGGCCTGGAATTGGCACTGCCTCCCTTCCTGTTCCGTGGTCAAAGCCCACCGGGCTGGTCAGATTCACGGGGAAGAGGACAGAGGTTCCACTGTGGGGCGGGAGTGCTGGCAAAGTCACATCATCAAGGGATCTGAGAGGAGCTGCTGAGCCCCCTCTGAAAACAACACTGAGAGTCCCACCATGGACATGCATGTCATATCACGTACCATCATGTCACGGGCTATCATATCATGTGCTATCATGTCACGGGCCATCATACCACATGCTATCATGTCACGGGCCATCATATCACATGCTATCATGTCACAGGCCATCATACCACATGCTATCATATCATGTGCCATTATATCATGGGCAAAAAGGAGACCAGGGCTTCACCCCCATTGATCTCTCTCTGGGGGGTTGCTAGGAAATGCATATATGGTATTTATACATATACAGTATTTAAACATATATATATTTAAAAACAAATCCATGGGCCAGGCACGGTGGCTCACATCTGTTATCCCAGCACTTTGGAAGGCCGAGGTGGGAGGGCCTCTTGAGCTCAAGGGTATAAAGCCAGCCTGGGCAACACAGTGAGATCCCTGTCTCTACAAAAAATCAGAAAATTAGCTGGGTGTGGTGGCGCCCTCTATCGTCCCAGGTACTCAGTGGGGAGGCTGAGGTGGGAGGATCACCTGAGCCTGGGAGGTCGAGGCTACAGTGAGCCGAGATCGCACCACTGCACTCCAGTCTGGACGACAGTGTGAGACCCAGTCTTAAAAAAAGTCATACATACCTTTTGTACCTCCACGGTCATAGTGGCCTTATTCACAACAGCCAAGAGGGGGAAGGGAGCAGCCCAGTGCCCACTGACAGATGAACAGAGAAAGCAAATGTGGAACAGACATTCAGTGGAACACTGTTTAGCCGCAGCAAGGAAGGCCATTCTGACACCTGTACAACGTGGATGCACCTTGAGCAGCCCCCAGAGGAGTCAAATTTTTTTTTTTTAGACAAGGTCTTGCTCAGCTGGCCAGGCTGGTGTGCAGTGGTGCAATCACAGCTCACTGTAGCCTCGACCTCCCAGGCTCAGGTGATCCTCCCACCTCAGCCACCTGAGTAGCTGGGACTACAGGCAGTTACCACCACGCCCCGCTAATTTTTGTATTTTTTGTAGGGATGGGGTCTGGCTATGTTGCCCAGGCTGGTCTGGAACTCCTGGACTCAGGCGATCCTCCCGCCTTGGCCTCCCCAAGTGCTGGGATTACCAGCGTGAGGCACCGCACGCCAGCCAAGTAGTTAAATCCATAGAAACAAGGTAGAATGGAGGCTGACGGGCAGGGGGAGGGAGGCGTGGGGACAGGTGTTTGGTGGGGACGGTTTCAGCGTGGGAGGATGAAGGCTGCCGGAGATGACAGTGGCGACGGCTGCACAGCAGCATGAAGGCGCTTGCTGCCACCGAACTGGACACTTAAAAACAGTTAAAATGGTAAATTCTATGTTGTGTGTATTTTACCACAATTTTAAAAAGTAATACATGCTACAAAAGAAACAATAGGCCAGGCATGGTGGCTCACATCTGTAATCCCAGCACTTTGGGAGGCTGAGGTGGGTGGATCACCTGAGGTCAGGAGTTTGAGACCAGCCTGGCCAACATGGTGAAACCCCATCTCTACTAAAAATTAAAAAAAAATTAGCTGGGCATGGTGGCAGGTGCCTATAATCTCAGCTACTTGGGAAGCTGAGGCACAAGAACTGCTTGAACCTGGGAGCAGAGGTTGCAGAGAGCTGAGATTGCGCCACGGTACTCCAGTCTGGGCAACAAGAGTGAAACTCCATCTCAAAAAAAAAAAAAAAAAAGAAAGAACAGGAAGAAAGAATAGCCCTCATGGTACGGGCTGAGGCTTCCCCTCCAGTGTGGTCAGTGACAGTGTCTCCGAGGGGCACCGTGTGACTTTCTGGGTGAAGGCTGGCAGAGCTGGGGAGCAGAGGCGACCGCGGGGCGGGAAGCAGAGTGCAGAGGCTGGTGGGTGGCGGAGCCGGGGGTCAGGCCCCTGTGCACGGACCAGGGCGGGCCAGCCCGGTGAGCCGCAGGGGATGAGCCACCAGCAGCACAGCGACAGCAACCAAACGCTTTCATTACAATCACTTTTAAAAGACCTTCTGTCATTTCAGTTTGGATTTCTCCTGTCACCCAAGAGTTGTTTCTAAACGTTCAGGTGGAAGGGCCCTTTACAATAACATGGTTGATAAATTCTCATGATCTTTTCATCCTGACCAGAGTGCACGGTGTCCAGTTTCTAGCTTATGGGGTTTCCCGGTGTCGATGTTGTGACCTGTGCCTGTGGGTGGCCGGGTCAGGTTCCCAACTTCGCTGCACAAAAGAATGTGAGAGAGTCCACGGTAAGAGCAGGCAAAGGAGTCTACAGCAGAGCGAGCGTCCACGCTGAGACGGCGGTGACTCGGCGGGAGAGCAGGCCCTGGCACCTTGAGGGGAATTCCCTCCTGGGAGCTGTCCTGCGTCTTCATAAAATCCCGGTGATGCGGGTGTGCAAAGGTGGACGCCTCGCATGGAGCACTAGCATCTAAAATCTCCATCCAGGGTCTGTTTTTCACTACAAAAATGAGAGAAAGGTTGCTATTAGTTTGGGGCAAAACTAATTGCTATTTTGGCTATTAGTTTCAATGGCAAAAACCACAATTACCTTTGCATCAGCCGAATACAAGCTACACCTCGAGTCCAGCGGTGCGTGCACGATCCCTGAGGCAGGAGTGTGTGGTGATGGCTTCATGGGCTTCGGGTGCCGATTGGCTGGAGCCTGGCGAAGCTGCATCAGGAACAGGCGCTTTTGTTCTCTTTCCCGGCCGTATCAGGTGTGGGGAACCTGTGAGCATCTGGCCATCTGCTGTGTCCTGTGGGGCTGTTGACCTGGCAAAAGAGCTGGGTGCTGAGTGCAAGGGTGAGAGGGACCCTTCACACAAGGGACAAGTCAGTGTGGCCCCCTGGCCTCACCTGTCCCGCATAAGGGAGTCTGTGGGTGTTTCCTGAGCACATGAGAAAGTGTGTTTTTCGCTGCATTTATCTTTTGTTTTCCTTTGAGACTGAGTCTCGGTCTGTCACACAGGCGCCATCCTGGCTCACTGCAATTTCTGCCTCCCAGGTTCAAGTGATTCCCGTGCCTCAGCCTCCCGAAAAACTCCAATTACAGATGAGCACCACCATGCCTGGCTAATTGTTGTATTTTTATTTAGTAGAGATGGGTTTCACCGTTTACCAGGCTGGTCTTGAACTACTGACCTCAAGCGATCCACCTGCCTCTGCCTCCCAAAGTGCTGGGAATGCAGGCGTGAGCCACCGCGCCCGGCCTGTGACTGTATTTGTCTCTAATGTCTGTCTTCTAAGCTCTCTCTACTCTTCGTCCACTTGACCTCGTGGTATGAAGCTGCGTGCTGTGTTAAAGTCTTTTGTGACTAGAGTTTCTGTGTGTTTCTCCCTCTGTCTCCTGAGTTTCTGCTTCATAAAAGTGGCTGCTCTATTATTTCGTGCATAGTCATAACTGTTATTTTTACATTATGGATTGTGGAATTTTGCATTAAAATATTTATTGTCACAGTTAATGTTTTATTTGCCACGACTCTGGCATTCTTATGGTGTATTTGCCCAAATTTTTATTTTTAGCCTGTCAGAATCTTTTTTTAGGTGTATATCTTTTATTTAGCATTCAGTTGGTCTTGTTTTATGACCCAAACTAAAGATATCTTTCTTTTAGCAGGTCAGTGAGGCCCACGTAGTCCTGTTCATGTGACTGACGTTTTGGTCTGAACTCTACCGTGTTGCCCACACGAGCAGGACAGGGGCTTCTGTGACTGGAGCCGAGGCAGGCGACAAGGGCCGGAGGAGGGATCCCAGACCGTGCCTCCCTCGGGGCCACCAAGACAGAAACCACGCAGCCACCAGGCAGGGGAAGCTTAGTGGCGTTCCCCACAGGTCACAAGGGCTGTGGATCGGGCCCAGCTGTGGAGGGGCGCAGAGATCTCTAGGAGGCAGGAGGGCCGGGCCCACAGCTTGAGGGCTGGGTGGAGCCTGCCCCCTTCCCGCCAACCCGCCATCCCCCCAGGAGGAAACACACCTGGGAGAGGTCCCTCTTCAGGGCTGAGCTTCAGACCCTGCTGAAGCAGCCTCGCCTCAGCCAAGGCCGGCAGGAGAGCACCCTTTGGGAGCTGCAGCAGGAGCCGTCCACACTGGCAAGGCCCTCAGAGGCCACTAGGAGCTGCTCACTGGGCACCACCGGACCTGACCTGCAGGCTGGGAGCCCCTCTGGGTGTCCTGAGGGCCAGGCCAGTGAGCGCCGCAGGGGCAGGCAGGAGGCAGAGCATTAGTGTGGGATTGGGAGGTGGCTGCCCGAAGCGTCCCCTCTCTGAGGAAGTGCTGGAGGATGTGGCTGGACTGGAGGCAACTGGTGGCTTTGGAGCGCAGAGCCACGGGGTCCCCAGTGCTGGCTGCTTCGCAGGGTGGCTGAACTGTCTGGGGACAAAAGGAAGCTCTGAGAAGCCACTGAAGGGCTGTGATCAGCGCATGACTTGATCTGTATTTCAGAAAGGTCCCCGAGGATCCAGTCTGGAGAGTTGAGTGGACTGGGGCCGCTGTGTGCTGATGCCGGGTGAGGGTGGGGCTCCGGAGGGCTGCACAGGTGCGTTCTGTAAAATTACGATGGACCTGAGATAGACGCGGAGTCCTGATCCAGAAATCTAAGCAAGGGACAGCGGGTGCAGCTCAGTGTCCGGAAAGAAGGGATATCAGTTAATTATAAAAATATCAACACTTTAATTTTGGTAAATGCTCCTAATCATTTTCTGGATATTAATTATTGCTCGAAATGTTAATCATCTTCGTGACTTTGGTGTGCAGGCCTGGCTGGTGACTTGGAGGTGCCCGTGTGCCGTTGTGCTACGCCCCACTGAGATTTCCTTCACAGTCCACCCTCATTCTCGGAGTCCGTATGCGATGCTCTTACTTGCTAAAATGTAGCTGTAATCCCCAAGTCAACACTTACTTGCACGGAGCAGCGACATTCTGAGTCACCGGCGTGCGTTCTTGGCTGGGGCCTGGCGGGGCGGCCTTCCTGCTCCAGCTTGTGCTGCAGTCAAGGGCCTTTTTATGTCCTTCTGAGTCATTGCGCTTTCCTGGGCGACTTTGCTGTTTGCAGTGCCACTGAGCACTGTCCCCAGGTGCTGCCTCATGTCCTAGACAAGGAATGCCCGGGTCAGAGAAGGCTCATCCAGGCCTGCCGACGGCGCTGCTGGCAGCGATTTCAGTGTTAATGAAGCCACCAAGCACACTTAGTAAGGAATCTTTCAATAGAAACACACCGAGAATGAGGTTATGTATTGATCGGTCAGTGAAAATGTAGCCAGAAGCTCTTGGGACCCAACCCCGGTGTCTGCTCACAGCAGGGGCTCGGCGTTCTCTAAACGCGGCCTTCGCGGAGGCTCTGCAGACTGGAGCTAAGGTGGGTGTGGGCAGCGGTGGCAGGTGCAGCCCAGGAGAGCCCCTGAACAGCAGCCTTGGACGGCGGGGGCTCCAGAGCCGCGGCGGAGGGTGCGGGGTGGGCTTTCTGGGCCTCCACCGCTCACTCTTTGGTTGGGGCATGAGGCAGCTCAACAGTAGTTTCCTCCCTGGCCAGGAGAGGAGGACGAGCTGTTAGGCTTTCCAGCCTCCTAACACGTGTCCAGAGAGAATCAGAACCGCCAGCGGGAACAGGCGTATTTAGGGGAATCATCCCGGCTCCAGCTGTCCGTGCGTAGCGAGGAAGATCCAGTCCAGCCGGCTCGGGGCTCAGGTGGGCTCCATCCAGGGCTTTATTTGTCAACGAGAGAGTGGCTGACGGAGCAGGGCCCTCATTCCGGGCACGCGTGGCACACACAGGGGTCCTTTCCAGGCACACGCAGCACACACAGGCGTCCTTTCTGGGCACACGAGGCACACACAGGCGTCCTCTCCGGGCACACACAGGCGTCCTTTCTGGGCACACGCAGCACACACAGGCGTCCTTCCACATTGGCAGCACCCAGCCGCAGGGGGGCAGCGATGGATTCGGCGGTTGTCAGTGCTGCTCCTCCAGGACTCAGGCCACTGCCCACCCCCGACCTGGCCTCTGACCTCTGAGGGATGAGATGCAGGTACGGGAGCATCAGCAGCCTGTCCCGGGTGAGGGTGCTGGATTTCCCTCGGCGTCCACACCCACGGCCTTCGCAGCCTGCCAGGCCCACGTCCGGATCCTGGAAGAGGTCGCCCTCTGCTGTGGCTACTTGGGATGGCACGCCTCACGCGGAGGTCCAGGGACTGTTTCTGCCAGACTCAGGGTCCCAAGACCAAATTCTGAAATCCCTCCAAACCCTCAGCAGGGCGGGCCAACCCTCGTGAAGCCGACGCATCTGCTTCTGCCCAGAGACGGCTGGAGCTGCTTCACTGGGGGAATGCTGTGTGACCCACGTGGCACAGGCCGCTGGGCGGACTCTCCCCAAGAACAGGCTGCGGCTCAAGTCTTAGTCTCCTGTGGGGTCCTGGCTGCACCCCTGAACTGGGTCCCCGACCTGTCAGGCCACTGAGTCGCACCCACGCACTCTGGGGCCTGTGGGCTGCCTCTCTGCGTTCCTTCAAGGCATTCGCCTTCACGCTGGCGCATTCGGGTGCGCACATCAAGCTCTGAGGTGGGGAGGAGGCAGAAATGGCCCCCTCACACACAGGCAGTGCCCGGCAGGTCCAGAGCCACCCCAGAGCGGAGCACAGACTCCTGGGCTTCCACACTCTCAGCTCCCTGCACCATGCTTATGGGTCCTCCAAGAGGGGCAGATGGCAGGGATGGCCGGAGGCCAAACTAACGGGCACTGCAGACTTACAGAAGTCAAAGTGCATTTTATTCTGAGCCAAGAGTGAGTGGCAACTCGGAAACGCAGCCCCCAGCTGAGGACGCAGGAGGGGTGATTCTGCAGCCTGAGAGGGGCGGTGGCACGGGGGACCCTTGCAGTCCTGACTGGCCTCGGTGCCTTGTGCATGGCAGAGCGGACGTGCGGCTGGCGTGCAGCGTGGAAAGCTAGCTCCTACGCGGGGCCTTGGCCCCTGCGAATGCTCTTCTGCCTGCAGGAGCTCCCCCTATTTCCACGGTTCCCGTTGGATCCCCTCCTCCAGCTCTGCCTTCGAGCAGGTGCCTGGCACAGCCCTGCAGTGCTGCTTCTCAGGCTGCTGTTGCCATGGGACTTGCTGGTGAGGAGCCACGGGGCAGCCCTCTTGCCAGCCGCATTTCCAGGAAGTCCTGCCATGGAGTCCAGTCATGACCAGTCTAAGGTCTCTTCTGGAGCCTGCGCTGCCCACTTTAGTGACATGGGCATGGGATCCTGGCACCACTGGCTCAGGCAGAATGAGAAACATTTGGGAAACTGAGGACACCCAGTTAAGCGACTCCACCAATTGGTCACGTTTCTCACACCTGCCTGAATAACCTGTCTTCCAGTTGTGCATTGCAATTTTCAGCATGGCCACTGCTGGACAGCAATGAGCAGTGTGGCACACACATATGCTTCTGTTTCCTGGGCTGGCGCACACACATGCTTGTGGTGTTTCCCGGGCTGGCGCACACACATATGCTTCTGTGTTTCCAGGGCTGGTGCACACGCATGCTTGTGGTGTTTCCCAGGCTGGCGCACACGCATGCTTGTGGTGTTTACTGGACCATCTCGGTGCCCTGGTGCCAGCAAGAGTGGGCCTGGATCAGAAGACATAGGTCCGAGTCGGCTGAATTGACAGAGACTCGCCTTTCCAAACATCTCACACTGTTTCCAGGGTTGCTTCTGTTACAGATAAGCCAAGTCCAGAATAGAGGGTCGTGAGAGTGTGCGGTATATCTTTGCCTCTTCCTGGAATCCCTGGAGTGACAAGAGTCTCTTTTGTAGCGAGTGTGATGATTGGTGGCTGGGGGCCCCATGTAGCTTCAGGATGGGGCTGGTCACTGGAAAGCCCATGGCAGGATTAGAGGGACTTTCAGCCCCACCCTCAAACTTCAGAGAGGGGAGGGCACTAAAGGTTGGGTGGATCATCAGTAGCCAGTGATGTAATCAATCATGTATATGTAATGAAGCTTCCATAAAAACTCGAAAGGAGCTTTCAACAGCTGAATGCACACAGGCGCCTGGAGGACGACACCTGGGAGGGCACGGAAGCTCCGCGCTCCTCCCCCGGGAGGGCACGGGAGCTCCGCGCTCCTCCCCCTGGAGGGCACGAGGGCTCCGCGTTCCTCCCCCGGAGGGCACGGGGGCTCCCTGCTCCTCCCCCGGGAGGGCACGGGGCTCTGCGCTCCTCCCCCGGGAGGGCACGGGGGCTCTGTGCTTCTCCCCTGTGCCTTGCAAAACCCAAGGAACTTCCAGCTGTAGTGTGCAGAGGCTGGGTGGAGGCCCGAGGCTGTCTGGAGGGTGTGCCTGCCTGCGAGTCTCCTCCCCGTGCTGTGCGTCCACACCTTCAGCACAGCCTGGGTCATAAATGGGTAAACAGCTCAGTGTGTCCCTGCGTCCTGCGAGCCTCTCCAGCAATTCATCAAACACAGGCAGGGGGTCACGGGAACCCTGATTCGTGTCAGGTGGGTCAAAACACAGGCCACACCCGGGGCTTTTGACTGGCATCGGAAGTGGGGTCCTCGCATGGGACTGAGCCCGCCTCAGGCATCCGTCCGGGATCTGAGTCACACTGCGGGATCTGATGCGGCCTCCAGGTGGATAGGGTGGGAGTGGACTAAACTGTAGGATGCCTAGAGAGTGTCCCGCAGCACTGCGTGGTGTGCAGGAAACACGGATCCCACCGCCCTGGGGCAGGAGAGCCTGTGGCTGTGCTGGGTGGGAAGAGCACCTTGCTTTTTCCTGCATGGCTGGCGCTAGTTCCTATGAGTGCCCCCTTAGTTCCGCGCCTCCTGATAGGTCATAGGCACCCAGGGACCCCCTTGCCTGCTGTGGTCAGGCATTGTCCTTGGGGCTGCCACCCAAAGCTATTTGCAAATCCTTTCTGGTCAGCAGTGGATGTGGTTTCTTCTCGTGCCAGCTGTTGTGCTGGACACAAGGGGAACCTGTACTCCCTGCAGCTCCTTCCCTAACCCACGGGGCGTGTTCCAGGATCTGACCAAGGTGCCAGCCATGCATATAACCCCTTCTCAGCTGGCAACAGGAGTTTTTGTCAGGGATGCCCATTCCTGAGGGCACCGTGGGGGGTTTTCCAATTGTCCAGTTCCCTGGGGCGCATTTGTCTGGCGTCCTGTGGGGCCATTGTCCAGCCCAAGTTGGTAAATCCCTAAATGCCCCGGAGCAGGGCCTGACTCCCTTTTCCCTCCTCTTCTGCTCCTGCGTTAGGGAGGTTGCCTATGCTGCCTCCACGTGCTCTAGTGCCTGTGTGCGTGGGGAGCTGATTTACCAACAGCAGAGGGGCCTCCGGCATGGGAGGTGTCTGGGCCAGGCAGCCTGCTCCGCCTGCTGGGAGACCACCTGATGCAGGGGCCAGGAGGTCCTCGGGGGCCGCTCTGGGCAGCAAAGCAACCTGACCTCTGTGCCCCCCACGCCCCACCATTCCCCAGCACAACAGCTGTGGGGCTCCTTTCACTAGTTGGACGAGGGTGTGGTGTTGAGAGGCCTGTCCAAGAACAGTCACAGGAGCCCACCTCTCTGTAGACCAAAGGAGGCTTCACCCAGGAATGCAAAGAAGGCTTGAAATCCGTAAACAAATACCACCTTGGGAGCAGATTAAATGAGAAAAGTCGCCTGGTCAATTCAATGAAAACCCTTTTGAAAAAAAACTTAGCACACATTTATGAAAAACAGGACTGGAAGGGCTTTAACTTAATAAAGGCTAGCTGTGAAAAACTTACACCAGTTATGGAAAGGGAAGCGGAGGAAGCACTCCCCTCGGGCAGTGGGGATGGTACATCAGAAATTTATGTTCACCATTTCTATTCAACAACAAATAAGGCGGCATAATAAAGTAAGAAAATAAAAATAAAGACATGAAGATTGGGAAAAAGGAAATTAAAATGTCGTTGTTTGCTGGTTATAGAAGGGGTTGGCAAACTGCCCACCGTAGGCGAAATCTGACCCATCAGGGATGAAAGCTGGCTACACCTATCCATTCACATGTTGTCTCTGGCTGTTTTCTCATGACCAGGACAGAGCTGAGATCTTGCCACAGTGAGGGTATGGCTGGGAAAGTGGAATACATTTACCGTTAGCCCTTTTGAAGAAAAAGTTTGCCAACTCCTGATTATAGGATCATCTATACTGGAAAGACAAAGAAAACTACAGAGACATTATTAGAGGTGACAAGAGAATCTAGTAAATTATAGACGTCATTTGCATGTCACATGCCAGACAAAAGTCATTCCAATATAGAATTTGTAGGCTGGGTACAGTGGCTGGTTCCTGTAATTGCAGCACTTCAGGAGGCCGAGGTGGGAGGGTCACTTAAGGTCAGGAGACCAGCCTGGCCAACATGGGGAAAGCACATCTCTATTCAAAATTCAAAACTAGCCAGGCGTGGCGGTGCACGCCTGTAATCCCAGCTACTGGGAAGGCTGAGACAGGGCACTGCTTGAACCCGGGAAGAGGAAGTGGCAGTGAGCTGAGATCGTGCCACGGCACTCCAGCCTGGGCAACAGAGTGAGACTCCATGTCAAAAACAAAACAAAACAAAAATATGCATACCTACACACACACACACATATATATTCATATATTGTATATATACTTTTTAAAGGGCTCCTTTATAATAACTTTAGAGAATATTTATTAGCTAGAAAAAAATAGGGGTTGCAGCGTTCTCTGCGGTAAGCGTGTCCTGTGTGGTGCGAGTGGCACTGTGCTGCTCCTTTCTCTCTCGGTGTACGTGGTTTGCTTTTCTCTGTGGTTTTGCTCTTGCTCTTCCTTGAGTTCTTATGTTTTCTCATAAGCGGCTTTGAAGGTCTTATTCTCCTGCTTCCGGCTCTTCATTTGTTTAGAGTTGATGAAATTACTGATAGTAGGGTAACATCTACCTTTGCATTCGTTGTATTTTATTTGTTTCGTCTGCTTTATGTTTCTTTTCTCGCTTTTCATTTTTTTAGATCAATCAAATATTTTTATTCCACTTTTTTGGTTACTAACTCAGTCACATGGGTTTTACTTTTAAGTAGTTGCCCTAGAAATTGCAGTGTAAAATTTGACTTATTAGAAGTACGTGCAATTACTTTTTTCGTATTTCTAGTACTTTCAGAATCTTAGAACTTTTAGCTATATTTCCTGGGACTTACATCTGACGATGGCTGAAAAGATTCTATTATACCAGCCTTCCCCTGGGTAACAACTCTAAATTCCAGATGAACGATGAGCAGTGATCTGAGGGTCGTCACTGAAGTGCGACAGAAGTGGGCCCGGCCTGGGGGACAGTCAGCAGCTGGGACCTGAGAACCGCGGGGTGTTCCTGTCATGGATTTTAGCCTGAGGATGGATTCCAGTCTGCACCATGTGGAGAGGCTAAAAATCAGGTAAACCCCCACAGCCTCATGGACTTGAAGAACCAGAGGACAGAGTTCAGGGCAATAGCAGCACCTGGAAAGTGAGGGAGAAAATCCAGGACGCAGACAGAGAGGGGAGCCCAACGTTCTGTGCACAAAGTGTCCTATTTCTGGCTAGCCTTCTGTAACCTGCTGTCCCCACATTTCTAAGAGATAGTTAAACTTTTAAAAATTATTTTCTCCTTTCTCCTTCCCCTTTCCTGTTTCCTACTTAGCCCTTTAGAAATGCAAACATAACCTTTCACCAGAGGGCTGCCTCGAAACTGGAACGCACACCCACTAAGAGGGCACGTCAGAAACATGCGCACGGGGCCACTTTCACAACCTGCTCCTGCCCAGGAGGCTCCGACTCCAGTAGATACCAACTGCCCAGTAGCAGGGGCAAGGGCCTTGCTCATGTCCCTACCTTTTAGAAATGTCTACATTCTGCTCCAGAGGGGAAGCAGCGTGTTTAAAGGCAGGACGCTTTGTGCGCCTTTCCCTGAGCTAGCTTTGCGGTAAGCTCCCTTCTCTGGAAGCGAAACTCGCTCTTGTAAATTGCACTCTGTGTGCAGTGAGCAGCGAGCCTGCTTTTCAGTTACTCTCTGAACGATATTCATCAAGGGCGGACTCCAAGCAGCCCAGCTCAGGGTGAACTGAACTGAGTGGAACTGAACTGAAGTTTCAGCTCCCCTCCACTCAGGTGACAGAGTTTACAGGCTGAGTTCAGCCAGGCTAAAAAGCCTGAGGATAAAAGCAATGCCCTTCAGAGGAACATGATGAGTGCGGGGTTTCAACGCTCATCACTCTCCATGTGCAGAAGCGATCTAAAATTACGTGGCCAGGTGCGTGGCTCACGCCTATAATCCCAGTACTTTGGGAGGCAGAGGGGAGTGGATCACCTGAGGTCAGGAGTTCGAGACCAGCCTGGCCAACATGGTGAAACCCCATCTCTACTTAAAAAAATAATAAAATGCTTGCTTACCCCCTTTACTGGAGATAGTAAAAAAAAAATAAATAAAATACAAACAAATTAGCTGGGCATGGTGGTGGGTGAGTAATTGGGAGGCTAAGACAGGAGAACTGCTTGACTCTGGGAGGCAGAGTTGGCAGTAAGCCGAGATTACGCCACTGCCCTCCCACCTGGATGACGTGGCAAGACCCTATTTCAAAAAAATAAATAAAATAAAATTATTTGACATAAGAAGAAACAGTAAACTATGACCCATACATTAGAGAAAAGTGAATGAATGGAGATCCTCTCTGAGATAACTCAGATTTTGTAACAATCACATCAAGGCTCTAAGCAGGAATTACATCTGTGTTTAAGGATGTAAAAGAAAACAAGCTTTTAATGAATGAAAAGATAGAAAATCTCAACAGAGAAGTAGAAACTATAAGAAGAATCTAGACCAAAATATTTAAAATATTTGCGGTAAGAATTTCCTAGTTGGACTTAAAAGAAGATTGAAGGTGACGGAAGAAACGGGAGCTTGAGGATAAATTAATAGAAATTAACCAATCTGAAGAATACAGAGGAAAAGGAAAATATGTACAGAGGTTTGGAGAATTGTGGCACCGTATTAAAGGGCCTAAGATAAATGTAATAGGAGCTCCTGAAGAAGAGGAGAGAAAAAATAGTGCAGAAAACATTATCTAAGGAAACGATTGCTAAAACACCTCCGTATTTCAGGAAAGGCATAAAATTACAGATTTAAGAAACTCAACAAACCCCATCTAGTATAAATACAAAGAAAACGACGTTTAGGCACATCATAGTCTAACTGCTGGCGGCCAAAGATACATTTTGAAAGCAGCCGGAGGAAAACACACATTCCCGTGAAGTATTAGCACACCCGCACCAGCACGAGCTGACTTCTCATCAGCAGCGATGGAGGCCAGAAGACAGTGGAGCAATGTCCCTAAAGTGCTGAAGGAAAGAAAAAGCTCCACCCAGCATTCTACATCTAGTGAAAATATTCTTCGACAAGGAAGGAGAAGTAAATACTCTTTTTTTTTTTTTTTTTGAGACTGAGTCTTGCTGTCACCCAGGCTGGAGTCCAGTGGTGTGATCTCAGCTCACTGCAGCCTCCGCCTCCTGAGTTCAAGCAATTCTCCTGCCTCAGCCTCCCAAGTAGCTGGGATTACAGGCACCCACCACCACACCCAGCTAATTTTTGTATTTTTAGTAGAGACGAGGTTTCACCGTGCTGGTCTTGAACTCCTGATCTTAGGTGATCTGCCCGCCTCAGCCTCCCAAAGTGCTGGGGTTACAGGCTTGAGCCACTGTGCCCAGCAGTAAATACTTTAAAAAATAAAACCATAAGAATGTATTATCAGCACATATGCACTATGAGAAATGCTAAAGAAAGCTATTCAGGCTGAATAAATGAGATCAGACCACAACCTTGGTGTGATATTTGGATTTCTTAAGGCCAGATCCTGGAATTCTTTAACCCACTTCCTGTTTGCTCCAAGAATGCTCACCGGTGACACTTGTGGCTACAGCATTTACACCGAGACAACTTTGCCACAAAATATCTCACTTTCGTTACTATTTTTGCATTGCTCTAGTATATCGACTCTGGAAACAAAAGACATTGCTCTATTTATACATTCTGTTTTTCATAGTGGCATTTCCAGTTACAAAATACAGTAATTATCAACCACTGAAAATGTCAGATCTTAGAAAATGTAGCATTCCTGTGATGTCAACAGCATTTTCGAACAGTTCTTGGCTGAAGATTCATTTGATGAATCCAATTTTTCTGAAATAGACAATTCTGATGCTTCAGATGACTCTGATGTTAGTTCTGTTTAGAAATAACTCCAAGAACAGTTTTTATCTTTTATTTTCGCATTGAAAAGCAGTCAGATTTGCTTCAGCCTCAAAGAGCGTGTTTATGTAAAATTAAACGAGTGAGGGCCCTTCCATTTTTCTACATGGAAACAGGGTGAGACATTATGCAGGAGAAAGCCTGTCCCACGCCTGTTCTGGGTCATACATGTTTACATGGGTCATGTATGCATGATCGGTCACTACCAGATTATATAGAAGAACTCTAATTGGCTTAAAGGAAATTTAAACATTTAAATATCTTATTAGGAAAATAGAAGTTAGCTCAAATACCTTTTAGTTCACGTGACTTCGGTAATCTTTAGTTTCAAAATTCTCTTTATAACATAAAATCTAAAAGTCATGTGATACTAAATTAAGCCTAGGATTTCCTAGAAATGTGGGGTTACTAAGAGTTAAAGTAAGAGTTAATATATATAATTAAAACCGCTAGATACAGACAAAACTATTCTACATATGTGTAAGAAAAGTAAGAAGTGTTTTTGTTAGTTTGTTTGTGTGAGACAAAGAGTCTCATTCTAACCCCCAGGCTGGAGTACAATGGCTCGGTCTCAGCTCTCTGCAACCTCTGCCTTCTGGGTCCAAGCGATTCTCCTGCCTCAGGCTCCCGAATAGCTGGGATTATAGTTGCCCGCCACCACACCCGGCTAATTTTTGTATTTTAGTAGAGACGGGTTTCACCGTGTGGGCCAGGCTGGTCTCAAACTCCTGACCTTGAGTGATCTGCCCGGCTCGGCCTCCCAAAGTGCTGGGATTACAGGCATGAGTCACCGTGCCCGGCCATAATGTAAGACATGTTTTTGGTCAGGGCTGTAAAAATCATACAATGTGGTTTCTGCCTAAAGGAAAAGTACTTTTGTCTAGTTTGAAAGCTAGTTAGAGGTTGTTTCAGAATGAAGGAAAGGTGACAGCGATGAGAATAAATGGACAGAAGGAGGACGAATAAAGGGCCAGGCGACCAGGAGCCTTTGATTCCTTGTGGCTGCGTGTGGTCTGGAGCTCAGCCGTGGTGCCCTCAGCTGCTAACGGGGACAGTTGCCGGTAGAATTAGACATGACACAAACTCTTGGGGAGCTGGTTCGACGGATGCCCAGGAAGAGGCAGACTCACCAGCACGAAGCAGAGCAGTCAGTCCCCTGGTTGCTGTCACCTGCAGTAGGTAAGGCGCAGTGTGAGAGTGCTGGCTGGGCCTGGACCACGCTCAGTGTGGGTCTGTCGCAGCTCAGGCCACCCGCCTCAAAGCTGCCCACAAACGGGAACATTGTGCCAGGGATGAAAGAAAGCACCTCTGAGGTCTGCGCTCACCGGGAAGGCGGCAAGGGGCAGCGTCGAAGCCAGAAAGCCAGAGGGCGACGCAGAGGACCCGCTTGGTTCTGTGGATCAGCTGCCTGAGGAACGTCCACCAGAGTGAATTATGAGAACGACTAATTTGGGAACAGGGTGTTTGGTTTTAAATGTGTAACCGAGCAGCTTGGCTTCAAACCATGTTTTAAAACGTTTTTTTCTCCTTTCTCCAGTCTCAAGACATAACTGTGAGACGAGCTGCAGACGTGCTTCCTTTCGTCTTGACACACGGCCTGGGCAGGTGCTGTGACCTCCTGTCCCTCTCTTTTTCTGTCCCACGCTCTCACGCATCACACACGTTTATTTACCTGGATGCTTGTTAAGCTCACACCATGCTCACTTAGCTGGTGAGATATTTCCTTAGAAGTTTCAGGGGCCAGATCCTGATATGGACCAGACACTTCCAGTCGGGATGGTGCCGGCCCCTTTGCCAGACGGAGCACTGATTCCAGACGAGCAGTGGGGGCCGGCTCCTGGCACCCCACACCTCCTCACCCCGTGCCTCTTCCGCATGCCAAACCCTCTCTTGAAAACCCCCTGCGTTCCCTCCCCAAACGGAAGAGTGGAGTCGCTTTCTGCTCGTCCCCTTGTTGGCACGGAAAATGAAATCTCACTCTCTTTCTGTCACGCCTCATTATTATTTTGGCTTCTTTATCAGCCTCACCCTTCTGCTGGTCACAGGTGCGCAGAGTGGAAGAGCGTGTTTGAGCTGATGTGGGACCCACAGCTCACTGCTGAACAGTGGCCGATGGGTGTGTGATCCGGGCGCACAGGTTATTCCTGAGGGAACAGCCGGCCTGGTGCGCTGGATAAAAGGCA
This sequence comes from Cheracebus regulus, assembly GCA_963574635.1. Lineage (NCBI taxonomy): Eukaryota > Metazoa > Chordata > Mammalia > Primates > Pitheciidae > Cheracebus > Cheracebus regulus. Next base: position 61,940 of record CAUYQU010008906.1, read on the forward strand.
CGGCAGGAGAGGGACCGCCCCGCTCTCCCCACAATCGCCAAGTGGAGCACGCCTGATGAAGCCGCTGGTGTGGTTAGTAAGCAAGCCATGTGGGACTGACTTTATGATGACCGGGGCTTCCACCTCTGAGTCTGCCCAGGTCCTGGTAAATGCCATGGTTGGGGGGCCTTCCCCTCATGGGTCATCCAGATGCTCATAAAAACATTAGGCTAATTAATAAGAACACTGGGAAAGGCAAAAGGGAGTCCAAGGACTCATCCTAGGAAGGGGAACATTTTTAAACGGTTATTTTTAAATGATGTAAAAATGGGCCCAGCATGGTGGCTCATGCCTTGTAATCTCAGCACTTTGGGAGGCCACGGTGGGCAGATAATCTGAGATCAGGAGTTCGAGACCAGCCTGGCCATCATGGCAAAACCCCATCTCTACTAAAAATACAAAAATTAGCCAGGTGTGGTGGCGGGCACCTGTAATCCCAGCTACTGGGGAGACTGAGGCAGGAGAATTGCTTGAGCCTGGGAGATGGAGGTTTCAGTGCAAGATCATGCCACTGCACTCAAGCCTGGGCAACAGAGCGAGACTCTGTCTCAAAAAAAAAAAAAAAAAAAAAGACCAAACAAAAAAGGTAAAAAGTGGTTGGGGTGAAACTAAGAGGAAAAAGGAAAGGAGAGAGTAATGGATGCATCCTGGTGGGTGGGATCTGCAGATGGTCGTTCAGCAATGGAATGAATAGCAGAGAAATGGAAGGTCTTAACCCAAAGGTCATAAAACGACACTATCGAAGGTTGGTGAACAAAGGGAGCCCCCCAGATCAGAGAAGGCAATCTAATTCTAACAGTTAGGAGGCAAAAGTTACACTGAGCGAACCAACCAACAATTGCCGGGGGCACTGTTGAGGTTGGTTAATCGAGATGAGATTGTCAGAAGGGCCAGGGCCCCTTGGGTCAGCCCCCCGTGGGGAACCCAAATCATTTTTCACAAGAGAGGGTTAAAATGGTCTGGGGCTGGGAAAAAGAAGTTCCTGGGAGCAGAACAGAAAAATGTAGAATTATGAAAATTGAAATGTTTAAACAGGCTCTATGTAAGGTAGTTATATATCCTTTATCTAAATGCTTTATGAAAAATGGATATTGAAGCTGGTGTGGTGGCTCATGCCTGTAATCCTAGCACTTTGGGAGGCCGAGGTGGGTGGATCACTTAAGGTTAGGAGTTCAAGACCAACCTGACCAACATGATGAAACCTCATCTCTACTAAAAATACAAAAATTAGCTGGGCGTGGTGGCACGCACCTGTCATCCCAGCTGTTGGGGAGGCTGAGGCAGGAGACTTGCTTGAACCCGGGAGGCAGAGGCTGCAGTGAGCTGAGATTTCGCCACTGCGCTCCAGCCTGGGCAACAGGAGGAGACTCAAAAAAAAAAAAAAAAAAAAAAAAACCAGAAAATGAAAAATGGACTGGAGAAACTCCTACCTACTACTGCAAAACCAAAGGCATGAACATATCCATGAAAAGAGTCAAACTCTGTAAACTATTTAAAGAGATTTATTCTGAGCCAAATATGAGAGACCGTGGCCTATGACACGGCCCTCAGGAGATCCTCAGGACGTGTGCTCAAGGTGGTTGGGCCACAACCTGGTTTTATGAATTTTAGGGAGACATCAGTGAATCCTGGTAAGATACACCTTGGTTCCATCTGGAGAGCTGGGGCAACTTGCAACGGTCACAGGCAGGTTCAGAGGTTTTCGGATTGGTGATTGATGGAAAGAGTTATTGTCTAAAGACCTATAATCATTAGAAGGAGTGTCTGGGTTAAGGTGAGGGGTGTGGAGACTGAGTTCCTGTGACGCAGAGGAAGCCTCCAGGTGGCTTCAGAGAAACAGATGGCAAATGGTTCTCACCAGCGTTGATTCTCTCCTGGATCAGGGAAAAGGGCTGAAAAAGGAACAGAATTCTCTTCAGAATGCAGATTTTCCCCACAAGAGACAGCTTTGCAGGGCTATTTCAAGACATGGCAAAGAAACATAATTTATAGTGAAATACTTCAGTTTCATTAGACATAGCAAAGAAACATAATTTGTGGTGAAATACTTCAGTTTCATTCAGTGACGCCTTGGCCTGCCTTCTAGCCTTAAGGCTTTCAGTAAGTCGAATCCAAAATTCCCTAAAAAAGTTCAGCAAAGCCAACTTAAAAAGAGCCGACCAGCTTAGGCAACATGCTGAGACCCGGTCTCTACCCAACGAAAAATGAGCTGGTGTGGTGGTGGGGTGTGCGAGGGTCCCAGCGACTCGGGAGGCTGAGGCTGCCGTGAGCTCTGATTGCACAAGTGTCCTCCAGCACGGCTGACGGAGCAAGACCCTGTCTCAGGAAAAAAAAGCCTGCAGGGCTGGTTGCTATTCTTGCACACTTTGTGCCAATAACTGGGCCAAGTATAGTGAGACCAACATTTATTTTGCAAAAATTCTGGACCTATTACGATTTATCCTTGGTAGAAATGGGGAAACTAAACCGGAGAGAGAAAAATTTGGATTCTAGCCCTGACCACTGTTTTTGAGTTTTTATTATTTGCTTACAATTTTGGCTAATCCTGAATCATTCACTGGCTACAAGTCTCTGAAGAAAAACCAGGTTTGAGTTTTCTTCATGTTGCGTTTAGCCGACTCCTGAATGAAATAGGCTCTTTTTTGTTACTGTTCTGGCATCCCCATTCCCTTTTGATTGTCATCCTTGTGTGCAAATTATTAATGTTATGTGTCTCCTGTTGTTTTACCTTCTCTGAGAAAATGGAAGTCGTGGTGTTCTGAAGACTAGAGGCGATTCAACAGCCCGTGACCCTCCCTCGTGGGGAATCTCACCGGCCCGATCTGTTTTCCGTTCCAAGGCACCGCTGCTAAAGCTAGATGATCCCAAACACCGTCCCTAAGGCTCAGAGGCGGGCAGGCGAGACTGTAGGAGCTGGATTCGTGGGGTGGAGTGTGAGGCCAAAGCAGCACCATCTCGGATGCTAGCTCACCGTGTTGGCCTCTGATTAACCTCAGTTCCGGGAATGCCTCTGAGATTCCCCGTTCATCTGGTGTTCCTTGTGTCAGAGCACGTCCTTACCGCAAGTCCTGACCTTAGGGAAATCCCTGCCCACCCCCTGAAGCATGTGTGCCCTGCACTGTGGCATGTGAGCCCTGGGTCTGGGTGGTGACGGTGGTGACGGGTCTACCATCTTGACTCACCAAACCGTGAGACCTACACGGCCTCTGTTTAAGTCCCTATTAAATGTTTCTTTCTAAGAAACTGGATTTGTCAGCCTGTTTCTTTGGCCTGTCAGCCTCCTTGGTCTTTGGGGTAGGTGTGTTTGGACTTGCTCACCGGGAGACAGCGGCCGAATAGTGTTCTGTCGTGTATGCTTACACGTTTTATCTGTAATTTGTGGCTGGATATTTGGGCTGCTTCTACCGTTCGGTGCTTGTGACTGTTGCCGCTGAGTTAGGCTGTCCTTGCGTTGCTGTGGAGAAACGCCTGAGCCTGGGTACTGTGTCAGAAGGGAAGCATGTGTGGCTCTCAGCTCTGCAGGTGTACAGGAAGCTGGCACTGGCATTGGCTTCCTGGGAGGCCTGAGGGGGCTTTTACTGGTGGTGGAAGTGGGCAATGGCACATCGCGTGACGGGAGCGGGAGGAACAGAGAGTGGGGGAGACACCGCACACTTTTCAACAGCCACACGTGTCCCGAAGCTGGCAGTGAGAAAGCTTAGTTACCCAGGGCTGCTGCCAAGCCGTCCATGAAGGACCACCCACCCCCATGATCCAGTCACTTCCTACCCTTGCACCCCCAGAACCTTGGGGATCACGTTTCAGCATGATATTTAGAGGAACAAACATCCAAATCGTATCTGCTGCTGTGAACGTTCTGGACAAGTTTTCATCCGAATACCTGTTTTCAGTCTCTTTGGGTGTATTTCCAGGAGTGCCCTAGCTGTGCCCCACAGGACTTGCATGCTTAGTTTTATAGGAAATGGCCAAGCTGTTTCCAGCGGCTGCAGCATTTGACATTCCCGCCAGCTGTGTCTGAGGGTTCCTGTCTTCTGAGGGTTCTCCCGCTTCTCCCAACACTTGTTGCTTTCTGTAGTTTTGATCGTGACCACCCTAGTGGGTGTGACACGATATCACATTGTGGTTTTGGTTTTCATTCTCCTGGCAACAGGACTAGTGGCATCTGATACGTGACATACGTGGACGCTCTTGGGAGCTGGGCACCAAAGGCCACATGCCACGTGGTTCCATTCACACGAAATTCCGAAAGACACAAGTCTAAGAGGCAGAGTGGTTGCTTAGGGGCTGGGGAGGAAAAAACGGGGAGTGACTGCTTCAAGGGGTGTGGGGTTTCTGTTTGGAGTGATGAGAAGGTTCTGGAACAAGATGGTGGTCATGGTCACACCTAATGAGTGTACTAAATGCCACTGAACTGCACACTTTAAAATGATAAAAATGGTACATTTTAGAAAATAATTTTACTGTAAGTTCTGGCATACATTTGCAGTATATGCAGGTTTGTTACATAGGGCTACGCGAGCCGTGGTGGTCTCCTGCACCTGCTGACCCGTCCTCTAAGTTCCCTCCCCTCGACCCCACCCCAACAGGCCCTGGTGTGTGCCGTTCCCCTCCCTGTGTCCATGTGTTCTCACTGTTCAACTCAGGTTTGAATTTTCTTCACGTTGCTTTTGAAGCAGATGTTGCAGTGAGCCAAGATCATGCCACTGCATTCCAGCCTGGGCAACAGAGCGAGACTCCGTCTCCCTGACCCCAAAAACAGTGCAACAAGAGTATTTTAGAACTGCAAAAACGTTGCTTCCTCTGTCTCCCTGAATTCAGCAGGAGACAGTCTAACTTGATTTGTTATAAGCAGCAATTAAAACAAAATCCTGCCCTGGCCAGGCACGGTGGCTCACACCTGTAATCCCAGCACTTTGGGAGGCTGAGGCAGGCAGATTGATTGAGGTCAGGCGCTCGAGACCAGCCTGGCCAGCATGGTGAAACACCATCTCTACCAAAAATACAAAAATTAGCAGGGCATCATGGCCGGCACCTGTAGTCTCAGCTATTCCAGAGGCTGAGGCAGGAGAATCGCTTGAACCTAGGAGGCAGAGGTTGCAGTGAGCCAAGATTGGGCCACTGCGCTTCAGCCTGGGCAACAGAACGAGACTCCATCTCAAAAAAAAAATATATCCTGGATCCTGGCCTAGGCAGCTTATATCATAAGTGAAACACTCAAATGAGAGCGTGCCATCCAGCCCTGACTCCCATATTTTAGCAGGAGCTCCCTCAGTCAAGCGTAGGCAGGTTCCACTGGAGGAGAACTCCATCACACGCATGCAGGTTCGTGTTGTAAACCTTCCTCATCAGCCTCTTGACAGGATGACTGTGGATTGGAGGAGGGGAGATGACCAGATTTTTCAGGATTTTCAGGATGACTGGACACTGATGACTCCTGAAGACTTACCATGACACCGTTCCTTCAGTCCAGGGGGGTGTGGGTGAGGGTAAACTGGTGAGATGGCAAAGAACACCTGAGAGCAGCTCCACCTTATAGGGGAACTGTTCATAGCAAGCCCGGGAACTACCATGTGGCGAATATTCCACTTCGGAATCCATGCTTCGAACAGGGAAATGTTTGCCAGAAGCTTGGAAAATAAGCCACACAAAATCCAGGCATCTACCACCTTGGTGGGCTCTCCAGGGTCCAGTGACATCTTCCGATGTTCCCCCAAGGGAAAGAGAATTGCTGCACTGGTACCTCCCGTCACTAAGAGAGGGCACAATGCAGAAAACTGTCCTCCTTTTAAGAGAGAAAAAAGTCTGGCTTTTCTACTGGGCTCAAGTGGAGGTTCACCACTGACTGGGGTGGTGGTGCACACCTGTAGTCCCAGCTACTCAGGAGGCTGAGACAGGAGAATCGCATCTTCCGATTGTGTCACCCGTTGGAAGGGGTGACACTAGCAAGCCAATGAACACCGTGTGGCAGATGTTCCACTCAGAATGCATGCTTGCAACAGACAACCCATACCATAAAGTACAGGTTGTCAAGGGACCTGCACCTCCTGCCATGAGTGAGGGCCACCCAGCGCTTATGCCCCAGGTATGCACAGCTGTACCCTGCTAGCCAGGAGGGGTGAGGCGAGTGCTCAGGCTCACTGGTGGCTGACTTTTGTGGCGCTCCCTGGTCTCTCTCCCTACACTGATGGCCTCACAGGTTGCTCCCTCTGACCAGTTCCACAGAGAAGAAAATATTTGGGCCTCATTTCTGGATGTTTTTAATGAAATACTGGCATTACCCAAACGTACAAGGCCCCACCCTTCTCCATCTGCCCTAAATGATGCCGAGGGTGAAACTGCCTTTGCAAAAATGACAAGTGAGAACATTACGACAAGGAAAAGAGATCTAACCTAACCAATCCCATCTCGCCTTTAACCTCCAGACTGCCCTTGGTCATTCCCAGGCTTGGGCCAAGCTAACTTTGGGGAAAATGTGGCTTATAGTTGAAATTATTAGGTTCTGCAAAAGTGATTGTAGTTTTTGCCATTAAAAATAATGCCGTCACCATTGCACCAGCCCTTTCCCCAGAGACTAAGTCACCTTCGAAAATGTAAGATGTAATGTGAAAGACTGCGGGTTAGGAGGATGAGAGGGGCCTGAATTCTGCTAGCACGTAGGCATAGTTACACGCTTACCAGCCGTTGTTCCAGATGCCACAGGATTTGCAACTTCTCCGATTCCTCCTGCATGTCATGTCACTATTGTAGACCCTAAGGTGGCCTTTTGAGATGCCTTCCCAGGCTTTGCATTTCTCATGACCGGATGGCCCCACCTGGACCCTCGACTCTTGGCTCAGCTGGTCCCATGGTCCTCACCCAGAGGCAGACTCAGTGCACAAAGACCATCTCCCAAACGCCTCTCATTGCATCCCCAGCCAGTCAGCAGCACACATTCCCCTATCCCCTACCCGCCAAGCTATCCTGGAAATGTGTGGAGAAAACCTTGGAAAACCCTAGCTATCAAACTATCCTTGATCAGGTGATTCCAGGGGGGAGGGGAGAGTCCACCTTAGGAGCAGAACCTGTGGGGCTCACCTGCTGTGGCTTTGCCTGGAAGGAGAAAGGGACAGAGCTGCAGCTCTACGTTGATTCAGCATTAGAAGGGGCCGGCCTGGACAACCAGGACCTGGCAAGGAACCCTGCGGGCTGGAAGGTCTCAGGGAGTAGCTGGTGGGTGGACGTTTCTAAAGGAGCCCAAATGTGGAGATATTTGTGTCCCAACTACATGCTCAGTAAGTGCAGCCTCAGCAGAGGACTCTCCCACCGGTCAACTGCCCAAGGTGTCCCCAGAGTGGACCATCCGGTTCCTGATGGTGCAGGTGGCCTCCACAGCGGGATCGGGGATCTGCATCCACATGGTTATGCCATCTGCCAGTGCTGGCATGGCTGCTGCAGTGTGAATCTAGCTCTTCCCTGGTGTCTGCTGCAGCAGAGCCCAAGGCGCCCCTCAGGAGCCAGACCCAAGTCTGGGTGCCCAGAAGAGAAACTTTGAACTCTGCTGCACACACACACCTCTCTCTGGGCTGGCGGGTCTCCCTAGCCAGGGGAATGGCACATTCACTGCTGTGGCCAGTGAAGATCCTGGCCATTGAGATCCTGAACTAGCTGGGTGGTCTTTGGGTTCCAGAGTTCCTGGATGGACATGAGACAGCTTCCAGTATTCACAGCAGGACCCCAAGAGGGCACAGCTGACACCACTAAGAGAAACGCCTTTGACCCTTTGGGACCTCTCTGCCTCATGCCTGCAGCATGTGCCTGGTCCACAGGCAAGAAGCCACTCTCCAGACTGAGCCCTGGCCCACCCCAGCAGACACTTCCTGCTGACGAGTGGGGATGTGAATGGTCCAAGAGGCAGCAATTCATAGCCATCACCTCCTCACACAGAGGACTGTAGGATGAACGTGGGTTGGCAAGAGAGGGCGAGAGGACCCATGGGCAGCCCAGGGGGGCCCTGAGGAGGTGGAGGTGCTCCTCGGGCCCCATCTGCCTTGAGAAGCTCACGGTTCCATGGAGACAGAGAAACAAAATGTCAGTGCCTGTCTACATGAGCACTTGCTTCATAAACTTGCTGTGACTCCGGGAGGTTCTGACGCAGCCTTAGCCTCACATGGTCCTGACCTGCCTGGCACTGGGGGTCCTGGGGGAGCATCTTGGCACTGCTGTCATGGTGGGTCCTAAGCCTGTTGCCACCAAGTCCAGGGGCTGAGTGCCCAAGAGGAGCCGGATCGCCTGATCAGCACCGTGGACAGGGGCATGGGTTCCAGCCGTCGTGCTGACCCAGAGCCCGAGTCTGGTGTCTGGGCCTAAAGGCATGAGCAGAGGAGAAGCCAACTCAGGTGGCTGTGACTCCAAAGCGTGGGTCCAGAGCCCGAGGGCTTCTTCCTCCGTGGGGAGCTCAGGGCACAGCATCGCACCTCTTGCAGGGTTGTTCTCCGACCTGGGTTGTGGGGAAGTAAAGTGATCACCACACCCTTCTCTGCATATTTCTCAGACTTGTTCTTTTTTTGTTTTGTTTCTTAACAGCTTTATTGAGGTATAATTGACATGCAATAAACTGTAAAAGTTTAAAGTGTGCAGCCTGATCACTGCTGACACGTGCGCAGTGTACGGCACGCTGATGGAGGCGAGGAAAGGACCCACCGCCCTCAAAACCTGCCCCCGCCCTCTGTGATTCCTCCTCCCTTCCCTCCCTACCCCACAAGGCAATCACTGACTCGCTTTCTCTAGCCGTAGATTGGTTTGCGTTGTCTGGAACTGCATCCAGCTGGAATCATCCTGTTAGGACACGTGGTTTGTCTGACTTGCTTATTCTGAGCCTCATCCGCGTGGCTGCGTGTATCAGTGGTTTATTCCTTTCCTTGGATGGAGCATGCTTTGTTCACCCGTTTGCACGCTGGTGGGCGTTTCGAACCTCTCCAGCTTCTGTCCATGACAAGTTAGCTGCCGTGAACATTCGCACACAGGTCTTTTTAAGGATGTGGCTTTCGTTGCTTTTTGCTACATACCCACAAGTGGAATGGCTGCACCATGTGCAGGCATACGTTTAGCTTTTTAAGGAACTGCCAAACCGCCTTCAAAGGTGGTCGTAGCACTTTCCATGTTCTCCAGCCGGGCAGGAACGGTCTGGTCATTCTACCTTTTCACCAATACTCGTATGGTTGGAAAGAAGGAATCGTTCAGAGGATGACAGAGACATCTCAAAATGTCTGGGATACTTTAAAAAATTAACCTTTTAATGATGCACTCACTGGGATCCACGTGTGGTCGTGAGGAATGACGTGGAGCCGTCCTGCATGCCCTTCACCCTCCCAGAGCACCTCGTTCCCCTCAACAGGAACACCTCACAAAGCCGAAGTATGATGGCACAGCCAGGACGAGGACATCAACGTAGTCGAGGCGCAGACCTTTCCAGCACCACGTGGTCCCTCTTGCTGTCCTTTAAAGCCACACCCCTCACCTTCCCACCCCCATTTCCAAGACCTCCTTGACTCTTGGGGCATGCTAATCTGTTCTTGGGGAATACTAATCTCCATTAACTCCTGGGGGAACACTCCTCTCCATTTCTATAACAGTCATTTCAAGCATGAACTAGAAATAGAGCCCTATAGAATGTAACCTCCTGGGGCTGGGTGTGGTGGCTCACACCTGTAATCCCAGTACTTTGGGAGGCTGAGGTGGGTGGATCACTTGAGGCCAGGAGTTCAAGACCAGATTGGCCAACATGGTGAAACCCAGTCTCCACTAAAAATTAAAAAAAATTATCTGGGTGTGGTGGCACACACCTGTAATCCCAGCTACTCAGGAGGCTGAGGCAGGAGAATCGTTTGAACCAGGGAGGCGGAGGTTGCAGTGAGCCAAGCTTGCACCACAGCATTCCAGCCCGGGTGACAGAGCGAGACTCCATCTCAAAAAGGAAAGAATGTCACTCTTGTGACTGGTGTTTCCCCTCAGCATAACTCTGAAGATTCGTCCATCTTTGGGACATGTCAGAGCTCATTCTTTTTATTTCTCAGCAGTGTTTCATGGTGAGGATGTGTTACACTTTGTTTAACCATTCCCTCACTGATGGACACCTGGGTTGCTTCTAGTGTCAGGGTGTTTAGTATCAAGCTGTGCTAAACATGCATGTTTAGGTGACATGGTTTGGCTGTGTCCAAATCTCATCTTGAATTTCCACGTGTTGGGGGAGGGACCTGGTGAGAGGTAATTGAATCATGGGGGCAGGTCTTTCCCATGCTGTTCTCATGATAGTGAATAAGTCTCATGAGATCTGATGGTTTTAAAAACGGGAGTTTCCCTGCACGAGCTCTCTCTTTGCCTGCTACCATCCGTGTAAAACGTGTCTTGCTCCTTCTCACCTTCCGCCATGATTGTGAGGCTTCCCCAGCCTTGTGGAACGGTAAGTCCAATTAAACCTCTTTCTTTTGTAAATTGCCCAGTCTCGGGTCTGTCTTAATCAGCAGTAGGAAAACGGACTAATACGGCAGGTTTGAATATAAGTCTCCATTTCTCTAGGTAAATGGCCAGGAGTGCAGCTGTTGGGTGGTATGGTAGTTGTATGTTTAGTTTTTTTGAGAAAAAGCTGAGGTGCTTTCTGGGGGGCTTGTAGCATTCATTGTATGCTCACATCAACAATATGTGAAGGATCCAGGTTCCACATCCTCACCAGCAGCATTTTTTATTTTAGCCTTTCCAATAGGTGTGTATAACATCTTGTTGCCTTTTAATTTCCTTTCTTTCACTTATAAAGTTGTTGAACATCTTTTTATGTGCTTATTTTCTTATCTATATATTCATTTCTCATGAGGAAGCCCTCCTTTGAGAATACATTCTCTTCAGTGAATGCCTTTCATGCCTTTTACCCTTTTCCTAATTGATTGATATGTAACTGTTGAATTTGAGTTCTTTATACAGTCTGGACACTAGCTCTTTGCTGGATAAATGGTTTGCAAATATTTTCTCCCAGACTGTAGCTTGTCTTTACATCCTCTTCACAGTTTTTTTCTTTTTCAGTGCAAAAGTTTTAAATTTGAAGAGGTCCAATTTGTCAGTTTTTCTTTTTATGGCTCATGTTTCTGGTGTCAAGTCTGAAAGTGTTTTTCCTTGTCCAGGTCTCAGAGGTGCTCTCCTGTGGTTTTTATTTCCCCTAATTTTTTCCTGATTTCATGTTTGTGATCTGTTTTGAGGTCACTTTTGTACAAGGTTTAGGTGTGGTTTAGTTGTTGTCTGCTGTTGCTTTCTGCTGATGGGTTTTCAATTGTGGTGGTGCCGCACTTTGAAAGCAGGACGTCTCCCACTCAGCTGCACTTGTATCTTTGTGGAAACCCCTGGGGCATACTTGTGGGTCTATTTCTGGACAGTTTGCTGTGCTGCATTGATCTGCATATCTGTCCCTTTGCCAACCCCACACTTCTACAGCACTGGAACCACTATACATAAGAAGTCTTGGATTCAGGCACAGGGATTACCCCCATTATTCTTTTTTCCAAATTAAACCTCTTTTCTTTACAAATTACCCAATTTTAGCTATTCCAGCTCCTTCACTTTCCACCTGTCCTTTGGAATAATCTTGTACTTATTCACAATATATCTTTTTGAATTTTTGTTGTACACAATCAGAATTGTGTTAAACCCATAAATCAGTCTGGGAAGGATCCACCTCTACAACGTTGGGCCTTCCAATTCATAAGCAAGGCATGTCTCTTCACCAACTCAGGTCTGCTTTAATTTCTTTCTTCAGAATTCTGTGTACAAAACATATATACAAGTCCTGTACATTATTTGTTAGACTTACATCCAAGTATTTCAGTTTTTGAGTGGTTAAAAATAGAAGTATACTTTTGATTGTGGTGCCCATGTGTTTACTGCTACTACGTAGGAATATAATTGAGTTTTCAAATGTTTATCTTCTTTCTCCTAACCTTTCTGAACTCACTGATTAGTTCTAGGAGGTTTTGATTCATTTCAGTTTCCTTAGGATTTGCTAAGTGGACCGCAAAGTCATCTGTTTATGAGATGAGCATGTGTCTTCCTTTTTGACCTGTGTGCTTCGGTTTCCTTGTCATGCTGTACGCACTGGCCAGAGCTTCCAGCTCTGCGTTGAAGGTGAGTGGTGAGAGCTGACACTCTTCATTTGCTTCTGATCTCAGGAGAAAGCATTTCGCCTTTCATCACCAAGTACGTGAGCTGAGGGTGTTTCGTAGATGCTCTTTATTGAGTGTTGATGAAGTTCCCCTTGATTCCTCTTCTGAGAGTTTTTGTTCGTTTGTTTTTTGAGAAGGAATCTCGCTCTGTCTCCCAGGCTGGAGTGCAGAGGCACCATCTCAGGTCACTGTAACCTTGGCATCCCAGGTTTAAGCGATTCTTCTGCCTCAGCCTCCTGAGTAGCTGGGACTGCAGGCGCACACCACCACACCTGGCTAATTTTTGTATTTTTAGTAGAGATGGGGTTTCACCATGTTGGCCAGGCTGGTCTCGAGGTCTTGACCTCATGGTCCACCCACCTTGGCTTCCCCAAGTGCGGGGATTACAGGCCTGAGCCACTGCACTTGGCAGAGTTGTTGTTGTTTTTTAATCACAAAGGATGTTGCATTTTGTCAGGTGTTTCTTCTGCATTTTGACATGGCCTTGTGATTTTCCTTCTTTAGCCTATTAATATGATGAACTACACTGATTACTTCTGAATTTGGAACCAGACTTGTATCCCGGGAATAAAACTCCACTTGGACATGGTCTAATTATTTTTATATATTGCTGAATTCTGTTTGCAAGTATTTTGTGAAGGATTTTCATGTATCCATAAAGAACACTGGTGTGTAGTTTTCTCTTTATATAATGTCTGTATCAGGCTGTTCTCATATCGTTATAAATACATGGCCGGGCACGGTGGCTCATGCTTGTAATCTGTGATCCCGGCACTTTGGGAGGCTGAGGTGGGTGGATCACTTGAGGTCAGGAATTTGACCAGCCTGGCCAACATGGTGAAATCCCATCTCTACTAAAAATACAGAAATTAGCGAAGCGTGGTGGTGGGCACTGGTAATCCCAGCTACTCGGGAGGCTGAGGGAGGAGAATTGCTTGAACCTGGGAGGCGGAGTTGCAGTGAGCCGAGATTGCACCACTGCGCTCCAGCCTGGGAGACAGAGTGAGACTCCGTCTCAAAAAACTAGACCCAACCCCGCCCAACCCAGCCCAACCCAAGTGAACTGAACCAAACCAAAGCAAACCAAACCTAAGATTGGGAAATTTATGAAGAAAAGCGGCTGAGAGGCCTGAGGCAACTTGCACCCAGGGCAGAAGGCAGTGGGGGAGCAGGTGTGTCACAGGCCGGAGCAGGAGAAAGTGGGCATGGGGGAGGGGGAAGGTGCCACACACTTCTAAAGGCCCAGATCTCGTGAGAACTCAATCACAAGAACAGCACTGGGGTGCTCTCAATCCAGCCGTCGGCGTCCACACTGCCACTGGGTCTCGGCCGCCTTCCTCCTCTTCCTCCTCTTCCTCACCTTCCCTGTGGCTCGCTCTTTGCAGTGCACATTCCCAGTGGCCTGCTGGTGCCTTTGCTGGACTTCCCCAATGGACATGGAATCTGGGTCCGATGGATGGGCAGAGGCTCCTCCCACCTCACAGCACAGGTGGGCGGCTTTGTCAGGTGACACCCTCCTGGGCTGGAACAGAAAGCACACCCTGGGGCACCAGCCACCCCTTGGCCCTGGGGCAGGGGACAGGGGCTGGACCTGCCCAGACTTGCAGGCCCAGGAGGAAACGTCTCCCTTCACTGTCAGGGAAGGCATCGCGTCAAGGGACCCTCACCTCAGAGGACAGGCCCCACAGCCGGTCCAAACAGATGGGGGATGAGACACAGAGATGGTCATGGAAAGACCATGCAGACAGGGAGGTGGGCATCAGGGAGGGAGGGTGCCAGCCACTGGGCAAGCTGGAGCCCCCTCGCAGGTCCTGGACAGTGCTGCCCGCTGTGGCTTCCCAGTTACCCAAGATGCTGGCACGGAGGCCGCTGTCCCAGGGGAGCTCCACTCAGCCAGGAGGGCCCAGGCGATGTGGCTGTTGGTGCAGCCCCTGTGACCTCTGCCACTTGTTCTGAACCCGGAGAGAGGAGGCCGGGCTCACACAGAAGCTGGCTTTCCGGGAGGTGGTGGGGACCAGGGAGGACAGAATTCCTCCCGGGGCCTCCCTGGACCTGGGGGCAGAATTCCGAGCAGCAGGTGGCCTCCTAGCACACGTAGGTGTCCAGCCCAGGCCTGACTGGGTCCTGCTTGTATGCACAGACGTGACGCCTGGAGAGCTGCCACTGTATCTGTTTACAGGGGACCCTCCTGACAAGGCCCAGAGGAAGGCCCGGAGCAGCCCTGAAGGAGGAGAAGGTCTGGTTTGGGCAGGGCAGGCGGTGTGAGCATCACATCACGCTCAGAAGAATGTTTTCCAGCTGAATGAGGCCTGCGGTTCTGCTGTCCCCATCCCCAGGAAGCACCGCCCAGTTGGAGAGGGAAGAAACAAGATCTTCGGAGTCCAAGTCTGTCCCAAGGGCTGAGCCGCCCCTGAGCCCACCTCCCGAGGAGCAGGTGCTGCCGGAGCAGTGAGGCGGCTGCCTAAGAAGGCGGTCACGGCAGACCGGGAACAGCGCCCCCAGAGGCGGGAATTCAGGGCTTGTGGAAGCCTCAGCTGGCCCGCCTGGCACAGTGGCTCAAGCCAGTAATCCTGGTGCTCTGGGAGGCTGAGATGGGATGATCACCTGTGGCCAGGAGTTGGAGATCAGCCTGGGCAACATAGTGAAACCCCCGACTCTACAAAAAAAGAAAAACTAAAAAAAATTAGTTGGGGCTGGGCACGGGGGTGCAGGACTGTAATCCCAGCACTTTGGGAGGCCGAGGAGGTCAGCTCACGAAGTCAAGAGATCAAGACCATCTTGGCCACCATGGTGAAACCCCGTCTCTACTAAAAATACGAAAATTACCTGGGCCCATGCGCGTATAGTCCCAGCTATTTGGGAGGCTGAGGCAGGAGAATCGCTTGAACCCGGGAGGTGGAGGTTGCCGTGAGCCGAGATCGCGCCACTGCACTCCAGCCTGGGCGACAGAGCAAGACTCCATCTCAAAAGTAAATTTGTTGGGTGTGGTGGCAAGTGTCTCTTGCTCCAGCTACTCAGGAGGCTGAGGTGGGAGGATCACTTGAGTCTAGGAGGTCGAGGCTGCAGTGAGCCATGATCGTGCCACTGAACTCCAGCCTGGGTGACAGAGCAAGACCCTATCTCAAATATAATGAATAAATAAAAAGCCACCAGCCATCACCCCAAACCATGGGAGAAGAGGACATGGTACCGGGAGGGCCACGGGCGAGCCGAGGGCTGGGTGCCCCTCAGCACATCAGTGAGGGCGTTTTCTAGGGAAGGTGGCTCGAAGCCAAAATTCAAAATGTGCCTCTCTTCCCTAGACGGGTGACAGAGGATGCGGAACCACGTACACCAGGGTGGCAGCCTGGGCAGGAGGGGCTTAGAAGCCTTTGAAAGTAACAAGCCACTCTGCACCTGCTAGCCCCCAACATTCTAGGAAATTATTCACAAAGAAAGAGGAGGATGACGTTGCGGCAGCTCATGCCTGTAATCCCAGCAGTTTGGGAGGCTGAGACCGAGGACTGCTTGAGCCCAGAGGTTTGAGACCAGCCAGAGCAACAGAGTGAGGCCCCATCTCTACAAAATAAAAATGATAAACACAAAAAAAAGAAAGAAGAGAGTGACCCGTGGCTGGCGCCTCCTGGGGATGCCCACTGGTGCCTGCTGCCGCAGGGAGAGATGACCTGCACTGCGACTTACCCCCTTTGGAACTGGAGCAGGGAGAGGACTTCCCGTTACCGAGGGTCTTCCCATGGAATTGGAATGAACGTCAATTCTCTATCTGGTCCCCCCAGAAGAGAGGAGCCTCATTGGCTCTCTGGACGCCTGGCCGCTCCCCTCTCTCCGGGCCTATGTGGTATCCCAGGGTCTCCTTTCCCGAGGGCTCCAGAGGCCCAGGATGGAGTCGGGCTTAGCCTATGAGGAGGATGGAGGATGGGGAGGCTACCCAGGCCGGAACTTGAAGTCTAGGTCCCCCCACCCTGGACCCCCAGGCCCTGTTCACACCTGGGCAGGAGCCCGTGGAGGGAGCCACTGAGCTCAGAAGCCCACCCCCACCCTCTCCAGGGATTGTCCAGGCTGGCCCCGCCCTGTGTGGACCACCACATGCTGGAAGAAACTTGGCCCTCCTGGGCACTGCAGGAGACTGGCTCGCAGGCAGTGGGGGCGTGGCAGGTCTTGGTCTGCAGGAGGAGGGGTGAGGGCAGACCTGAGGGCTCCGAGCACACCTGGGTCTGGGACCAGCCACTCTACTGTGAAAATGCTCAGCAACCCGCAGCTCACAGCAGCTCAGGTGGCACCCTCAACCCTGAGCACACAGGCATCCTCTGCCCAGGCACTGGCACTCACAGCTTTGGGGGTGAAGCCACATGGCACCCCACCTCCCTGCAGAGTCTCAGGGCGAAATGCACTCAGCACAGCAGGCCTGGGCTGTCCTCAAGGAAACATGTACCTCACACCACAGAGACACACCGGCCCTTCCTTCCAGCACACCCTGGTGTCTTCACCTTTCTCTGCACACACCAGCATGGGCCCCAGGATTGGGAGGACCCCATCCATTACGCAGGTGGCAGGCCTAGGCTGGGAGCACAGGGAACACCTCGCCAGGGACCCGACTCCTGCTGTCACCCCTCAACCCCTGGTTCTGCCCTTGGACACTCCCTCTGTGCCCACTGGGCTGTGTCCTCCTGGTCTCTCTGGCCCTATCCTCACCGGGGTCTGCATCCCAGAGACCCTCACCTGAACCCCCCTCCTGCCCTGGATTGGGCCTCAGACCTGGGCTGGGCCTGACAGAGGACCGGGGTACTGGGGAAGATTCCTGGGCTTCTTACACAGCTGCCTCGGAGGCCCAGGGAGGAGGATGCAGCCGTCACGACCGGGAGGGAGAGACCTGGTCTTTTCCCTGCGGGTGCACCCCCGGCCTCAGCCCCAGCCTCAGCTCCGATGCAACCTCTCTTTGTCTAACAGACCCCACAGAGCAGGGCAGTGGGCTCCACACCTTGGGGACACAGGGACCATGAAGGCTCGTGGCAGACCCGGAAGTCTCTGAGCTCCTGAGAGGACACGAGGCCAAGGCTGAGGATGTGGGAGGGCAGTTTATCAAGTTCACATTCAGTGGAACAAACTGGCCCCTCGGGCTCCCTCGGCTCTTGCCCTGCGAGCCTGATGGACACAGCACGCCCCTGGTGCTCAGGCACTCAACCCTGGAAGCCTGAACGAGGACTTCCAGGGCTCTGACTTCACCCAGCGTGTCCAGATCTCGTCGTTCTTAAACCTCCTCCGTATCTCATGTCCTAGGACCATATTCTCTGATACAGTGAAGTCATGCCTTCATTACGAAAAGGATACATACATATTTTCACAAGTAAAAATGCAAAAAGCACATTCCAAATGAACAGATTCTTTAAAAAGAGAGATCTTAACTATTTTTTAAAACACCTAGAGCAGATGACTGAGGACAATACCACTTCTCAAAATGGGATGCAGTGAAGGGTCGTGGCTCCTGAGCAGAACGCGTGTCCTGTGTCCTTACGTGAAACGAGGAAAGGCAGATGTTTTGAGGGGAGGTCATTTTTCACTTTTCAATTTTCTTTCTTTTTTTTTAAACCTCTACTCAAGACAGCTTGGATTAACTTTTCATTTTGAAATAGTTTTAGATTAACTAAAAAGTTGTAAAAAAAAAAACTACAAGAATTATTCTGTCTGCCTTATACAGATTTTCCAAGTCTTAACACTTTTCATAACTATAGTACAATGATCAAAACCACAGACTCAGCCCTGATACAACAGTGTAATCTAATCTACAGACCTCATCTGAATTCCAGCCGCTGTGCCCCTCACAGTCTTCTCCAGTCCAGCATTCCTGCCAAGCTCACATCTTTCACTTGGTTCTCCAGTCCCCTCAGTGGTGGTGACAGAGGGAGACTCCGTCTCAAAAAACAACAAACAAACAAACAACAACAACAAAGAAAAAGGAAAGAAGAAAGAACGGCACCTCAGGAACAATACCAAAAAGTCCAGCAGCTGTATAAGTGGTGTCCCAGAAGGAGAGGAGAGAGTGCAGTGGTGCGATTTTGGCTCCCTCACGGCTTTAACCTGGAACGGGTCCTCAGCATGGATTTCGTTCGTGACCTGACACTTTTGAAGACTAAAGGCCAACTGTTCTGTAGAAAGCCCCATCATTGGGGATTGTTGCTTCTGTGTGCTGTTCTGTGTATTCACACTGATGCCTCTTTTGCACTGCCATCATATTCTGTATTTCCTTCCTTCTTGCATACTTTTGACCTCTTTCCTCCCACGGTGACAATGCTGGCTTGTGATAAAATCAGTTTATTTCAGCAGTTTAATGATAAGGTATCTGTGTCTGTATTTATCCTATTTGGATTCACTGGGCTTTTGAATCTATAAGATTTAAGTTTATGTCCTTTTTCAAAATTGAAATGTTATCAGTCACTAGTTCTTCAAATCTCTTTTCTGTACCCCACTCTTTCTCCTCTCTTGCCGGGACACCAATTATACAGCTATTGGATGTTTTGATATTGTTCCTGAGGTGCTGTTCTTTTTTTTTTTTTTTTGAGGCAGAGTCTCCCTCTGTCGCCCAGGCTGGAGTGTCGTGGTACGATTTTGGCTCACTGACCCTCTGCCTCTCGGGTTCAAGTGATTCTCCTGCCTCAGCCTCCTGAGTAGCTGGGATTACAGGCACCTGCCACCTGGCCCGGCTAATTTTTGTATTTTTATTAGCGATGGGGTTTCACCATGTTGGCCAGGCTGGTCTCAAACTCAGGTGTCTAGATTCACACAGACTTCCTAGGAAAATGCATCAGGGAAGACTGTGGCCAGATCACTTCCCAACACCCAGGGTCCTGGAGAATCTCCTCCCAGCACTGGTCTTGCTGGCTGCCCCAAGGCGTGGGACCCCAGATTCCTGACGTTACGAGCACCAGGTGCCCTGCCTGAGGAGCTGCCCTAGCAGGCAGAATTACATTTCACCCTAAAAATTCACAACTGCAAGGGGAGGGGAGCAGGTCCTGCTCTATCTGGAACCCGAGGACCCTCCTCTGGAGAGCCCGCAGGCTGCAGAGGACAGGGAATCCAGGGCCCCCCGGGCCTACCTGCGGGGACTGCCAGGGCCACCTGGGTCCACAGGGGAAACAATGACAGGCCAGAGGGCAGCTGGGGGTGCAGTGCCCAGGCACAGGGGTGCAGGCTGGAAGGGCAGTGCCCAGGTGCAGGGGTGCAGGCTAGAGGGGCAGTGCCCAGGCACAGGGGTGCAGGCTGGAGGGTCAGTGCCCAGGCACGGGGGTGCAGGCTGGAGGGGCAGTGCCCAGGCACAGGGGTGCAGGCTGGAAGGGCAGTGCCCAGGTGCAGGGGTGCAGGCTGGAGGGGCAGTGCCCAGGCGCAGGGGTGCAGGCTGGAGGGTTGCTGTGAGGACCTGTGCTAAGGCAGCAGGCAGCAGATCCAGCATTGTCCTTCATCTGGGGCTTTGATACCTGATGAGGCCACCCCCGTCCTGAGGCAGAAGGCCTCCTTCTCAGCCACCCCTGACCCAGACAACCCCAGGATGTCCCATGGTGGCCAGCTTAGCCTGGCCAGTCCTGAGCTCAGCGTTGGCACCCTCTGCCCCAGCCTGCACTCCACTGGCACCTCACCTGGCATCCCTCCCATTCCCACCCTCCTGTTGCTGGCACTGTCCATCAGTCCTGACATCCTGTGTCCTATTGTGGCTGCACAGATGAGCACCCCAACCCTGGTCACAGGTCACAGACCCCCTTCTCCAGGCCCCTCCCCACCTCCACTCAGGGGCCCCAGCCCTTCTATGATCCCAGCCCTGAGCCTGTGACATATCGCTTACCCACTGCTGGGCCCTAGGCTGCAGGGACAGTTCTTATCCTCAGCCTCCCAGCTGGGAGGTTTCCTGCAGGTCTGGCTTCTCCAGTGGCCGCTGGTACCCACCCACAGAGGCCTTTGCCGAGGACTGGGCAGGGCAGATAGACAGCAAGGAGTAGGAAGGAAGGAATGGACACCATGTGGGCAGGAGAGTTTACTGTCTCTGAGAGGGTGAAGGTCGTGGTCTCAATGCACAGGTCGAGGCACCCACGGTGTTGCCCTTCCTGGGTTTCTCTTGGGCAGAGGGGGCTGGAAATGGGAAAGCAGAGTGGGAGCCCCAGCTGTGGCTGCACCCAGGCTCTCCTGCCCCTCAAAAAGTCCTGGACAGACAGCATTCAGGGTAAGGGGCCTCATATGAGGAACCATTGCCCACCAGGGGCACTGTCCTTCCCCATCACCCACACTAGAGGCACCGTCCTTCCCATCACCCACATTGAGGGCACTGTCCTTCCCCAGGAGGAGCGGTTGCTGAATCCATGGGGTTCCCCAGCAAAGGGGCCCCTGCTGGGGAGGAGTGAGGTGGCTAGATCCAGGGTGGAGGTCATGGCACCCTCCCCACCACCTCAGAGAGGGAGGGATCCCCCCAGTGTCCTGGAAGGGGTGGAGGCAGGATGGCAGCTGAAGGCAGAAGACAGGATGGGCCAGCAGGACTGGAGGGGTGCAGAGGGAAGCCTCACAACAGGGCCCAGAGGAGGGTGAGGCCCACCTGGAGCAGGAGCCCCCCGCACAGGTCCCTCCTGTGGGGTGGGTGCCCTGTTGCAGAGAGCCCTGGAACAGCAGCGCCTGGTGATCACAGCTTGCACCCCAGGAACCGGTGACCATTCAGACTCCATGTTAGTGTTAGGACATCTGGGAGCACAGCGTTTGCTGAGCAGGACTTCCACACTTGATTCTGTGGAAAAGAGGAGAGGCAGGTGGCCCCAGAGCCCCCAGCAAGGAGGTATCCACGGTTACTGGGGAAGAGCAAGGATGATTTCCACATGGGCAGCTGGGATCAGAAAGAACCAGAGCACGGAGCCTGTGCCTGTGAGGGGGGCCAAGAGACCACCGTCTCCTGTCCTTTCCTGGGCGAGGTGCTGCAGAGACGGGGAGCCTGGCTGCCCAGGCCACCTCCACCCCGCCGCACAGCAAATATGGACTCCAGGGCAACTGGCCATAAGAGACTTTCTCCTGAACCAGGCACAGCCTAAACACTCAGCCCTGGGGCCTGTGCCTCGTGGGGAGATGGAGTGACTCACAGACAGCCTGCTGGGCTGGGCGCCCATCCCTGGGCTCATTTCTCTGTACTGCTCATTGAAAGACATGGCAGAGACTTCTGATGGACATATGTCTGTCAACAACTAGGAACCACTGAAGGGACGCACAACACTCAAAACCCAAACTGTTGAGAAAAGAGCGTGGGCAGAATCGCCTTTATGCATCATACTATGTTATGGTACGTTGTGTTGCATTATATTTTATCATATTATATTGTCTTTTATTGCATTATATTGCATTGTATATGAAGTTGGAATACACACATTATATTCATTATTCAGTATTAAACTACACGACACTGTCATACACTGTATTAGATTCCAGGGCAGCCTGCGTGGTGCTGGGTTGTCGGCAGGTGTACTGCTGTGTTCCAGCGCGTGCGCAGTGCTGGGTTATCGCAGGTGTACCGCTGTGTTCCAGTGCGTGCGCAGTACCGGGTCGTCGGCAGGTGTACCGCTGTGTTCCAGCGCGTGCGCAGTGCTGGGTTGTCGGCAGGTGTGCCGCTTTGTTCAGCGCATGCGCAGTGCTGGGTTGTAGGCAGGTGTGCCGCTTTGTTCAGCGCATGCGCAGTGCTGGGTTGTCGGCAGGTGTGCCGCTTTGTTCCAGCGCGTGCGCAGTGCTGGGTGGTCGGCAGGTGTACCGCTGTGTTCCAGCGCGTGCGCAGTGCTGGGTGGTCGGCAGGTGTACCGCTGTGTTCCAGCGCAGCACAGACCCCTAAGGGCCAGCTGGGCGGCACCGCTGTCAGATAACCCATCGCCCCAGCAGCTGCCGCTCCCCACCCCCGTGTGTTCCCGCTGTCTTTGTAAATTCAGTGACATCAGAGCCTTTGAACCGCCGACAGTTCCTAGTGACACTTCAAACGGAAGAGAAAAGTTAAGTCAAATGTCACACTCTGGATGCTCGCCCCAGCCCAACGCGGGAGGGACAGCAGGACGTCGTGGGACCCACAGGGCCCCAAGCCCTGGAGCGCGAGGACGCCGCGCTGCGTCTCGGAGAGGCGGGGGCTCCGTCCCTTCCCAGGACCTGGCACCTGCCCTCTGCCCGGCGGGGACTCACCCAGTGAGGCCACCTCGTTGGAGATGCAGACCTGGTCCAGCGGGCGGCACAGGGTGGGCGGGCACTCCTTCCCGCTGCTGACCTTGAAGCACTGGTAGCAGCTCAGGTTCCCAGCTGTGGGCAGCACGAGGGGCGCGTGGAACACGGACCCGCAGCTCCGTCCCGGCGCCCGCCCCTTATCTGGTGTCGTGGCTCCGCCAGCAGACGCAGCAGCCAGCAGGAGGGCCCACAGGGCTAGGAGGAGCCCCTCCATGACGCCAGAGGGCATGGCCTGAGGGGGGTGAGGTGGGTGTTGGGGGGGCTTCACCCAGGGCAACCCCACCCCCAGCCTCCGGCTCCCGGACGCGGCTTCACCCAGGACACCCCCAGACCCCCAGCTTCCTGCGTTCTTCGATGGAGCTTCACCCAGGGCGCCCCAAGCCCCGGTCTCCTGCGTTCCCGGACGCAGCTTCACCCAGGACGCCCCCACCCCAGCCTCCTGCTTCGGGACGCTCGCTCTCCTCCCTTGCCAGCGTGCCCTCTCCCTGGTCCTTCTGTCTTTGGCCCCCTTCCAGTCTCTCTTCCTAAACCCTCTAAGCCCCTCTCTCACCAGACCCTCATCTCAGCCCCGGCCCAAGGTCCGGACCCCTCTCACAGCACCTTCTCTCCTACGGGGCTGTGTTGGCGGAGCTGCGCCCTGGAGAAGGAGTCAGCCCAGGGCCGAGGGGGCGGGGCCGGCCAGCCCCTCCTGGGGCTCCTGCGTGGGTGGGGTCGGCTCCCGGGTCCCCAGCATCTGCCCGTCTTCGCTTCCTGCTGAACACAGCCGCATGGGGAGGGGGACTTCTGCGGGTCCCTCCAAGGCCAGCCTCTGCGATCACAGACCCTGAGCTCCAGGCTGTGGGAAAACATGGGGCCAGAGCTGGTTACCCACGGAGGCTGAGGCAGATCCAGAGGGTCCTGAGCCCCTCCAAGGGCGCTGAGTCGGGCGACCCTTTCCCTGGGGTGGGCGGGGGTGGTCTGGAGTTGGAGGCAGAGGGAGGGAAGAGGAGGAGGAAGAGGAAGGAAGCGAAGGAGGGACCCCGGGAGGTTTGGACAACCAGAGATGGAACGGGAGGGAGCTGGAGCCAGGAAGGAGCCAGGTTAAGGGCAAATGCAGCTGGGGGACGGATAGTGAGGCCACAGGCACAGAATCTTCATTCTTTCTAGAGTGCGTGGAGGCTTTCCCCTGGCAGGTGGCCTGCCGGGAGGGGAGAAGGGAGGAGAAGGGAGGGCAAGGGCAGGCGCCTCCAAGGGCCCCTCAGGCAGGCTCAGTGGCCCAGAGGACAGCAGGGATGCCAGGTCCCGAGTCCACTGCTCCCACAGCCCTACCAGAGCTTGGAGCTGGCACAGGGGTTGGGGCTGCACCCTCACAGCAGCTGGGGCCTGAGTCCTGGCCTTTGAAGACTGGTGTCCTGGAAACACAGCTCCTGCGCAGGCTGCCTCCCAGCTCTGTCCTCCCACACTCCGTCCCCCGACAGGTGAGGCTGGGGCCCTGCCGGGTCTGTCTGGGTGCTCAAGCGTCCCTGAGCCCCACGGAGGCTGTGCTTCCAATTTCTTTTGCAGCATCTGTCGTACCCCACGCAGGTCCTGGATGCAGTGTGGGATGCCACCGCTATAGCGCAGACCCACATCCTCCCCCCAGATTCATCTTTATCCTATTCTGTATTCTTTTTTTTTATTTTTATTTATTTTTTTTAATTTTTTTTTATTTTTATTATTTTTTATTTTTTTATTTTTTTTTTTAAGACGGGGTTTCACCATGTTGGTCAGGCTGGTCTTGAACTCCCACTTCAGGTGATCCACCCGCCTTGGCCTCCAAAGTGCTTGGATTACAGGCGTGAGCCACCACGCCCGGCTCTGTATTCTTTTATTCCAAGGGAGCCGACCCGTGTTCTCACTGGGCCACTGGAACTCAACAGCATGGACGTCCCGGTTGGTGGGCACCTAGGTCTCCTCTCCCCCTCACCAGGGGACCCCGGGCCCTGCTGGATCCAGGTGTGGTCAGGAAATGCTGTCCTCAGTGTGAGGATCCCCTGTCCTCCTCAGAGCTCCTCCCTGGTACCCCAGTCTCTCAACGCTGTCCCTCTAAGGGCAGCTCCCCATGGCCCCATGCCCTCCCCTCCAGCCGGTGGTCACATAGCTTTCGCCCGTGTCAGGTTCGTTCTTTGCTTCTTCCTGCCTTCAGAAGGATGTGCCTCAATCACATCCTTTTGAGCATGTATGATGACCAGGCGGGGCTGGACCTGGGGCTGCGGCAGGGAGCCCACCCAGTTACCTGCCCTCAGGGGTCTTGCAGGAGGTGAGTGGTGGAAAGATGGAAGGGGTAACTGATACCCATAAGGTGGCTGGGAAGGGCTGTCCCTGCCCCAGTATGACTGCTGCCAACCACCTCCGGGGCCTCATCCTCTCTGCACCACAGCCCAGCGAGCCCCTCCCCTGTGGTGGCTTTCCCATAATGGTAGCTGGGAGAGAAGGTGCTGGCCCCGAGAGAGTGTGCGGCCAGGTGCGGCTGTTTCCCTGTGTCCACACAGTGGCCCATGCAGAAGGACTGTCCTCTTTCCCTGCTTTCCCTGGTGCATGCTCTAGGGATGCCCCAGGCGGGCCCTGCCTTCTGACCCCTGCCGGTCCAGGCTCAGCGTCCTCTGCTCTCTTTGTCCTCGGATGCTCCAGGCTTTTCTGCCACCCAGCCTGTGTGTGTGTGTGGGAGGGCTCTTTTGGGGGTGGGCTTAGAGGGCACGGGATGGAAGAAGTTTGGAAGGGAGGGGTTATATGCACTTCATGTATCATGTGCATTTTTTCATTTGCCATTCACACTGTGATTTATTCGAATGAATTTGGCACTGTGAAATCTGCAAAGTCAAAAATCAAGAAGACCTGTAATCCTAGCATTTTGGGAGGCCAAGACAGGTGGATCATCTGAGATCAGGAGTTCGAGACCAACCTGACCAACATGGTGAAACCCCATCTTTACTAAAAATACAAATAAATTAGCTGGGTGTGGTGGCACGTGCCTGTAGTCCCAGTTACTCAGGAGGCTGAGGCGGGAACCAGGGAGTTGGAGGCTGCAGTAAGCTGAGATCTTGCCACTGCACTCCAGCCTGGTGACAGAGCAAGACTCCATCTCAAAAAAAAAAAAAAAAAAAAAAAAAGAAGAGAAGAGAAAAAAAATCAAAAGAACAGTGGCATTGGAGGCAAGAGCAATAAAGGAGTCCAGGTGGGGGTTGGAGGTCGGAGGCCGGAAGGAACACACAGATGTCAAAGGATGTGGCTGAGGCACCTGCAGAGACCATTCTGAGCCTGCGGCTGACGGTGGGGTGTCTGGGCAGCCATGGCCAGAGGGCCAAGCTTGGAGCCACACAGCTTTCCGTGCCCACGAGCAGGGACTGGCCCTCCTCAGGGCTGACCCTGCACGGTCCAGCCCCGCAGGGTCTAGTGTGTTCTTTCGTGTGCACAGATGCTAGATCATGACCACTGCTACCAAGGCGGAGTCCAGCAGTGGCCCAAATGCCTGCACACGCTGATGCTTATTGTACACAAGGGAAGGGGCAGGGGCAGGAGAGTGACTCATCTGACATGATGGATAGGGTCAAGCAAATCACGTGCTTACAGTACAGGGGCTCCCTCCCTCTCAGCCGCTGCAAGGAGGGGAGGCACATCTGTCAGCATCTTTCTATGAACTTATCAGAAAGATCAAACGCTTTTAGGATTCCTCTATTCTTACTTTTCATGACTTCTAAGAACTTAAAAAAGAGCTCCAGGCGGGAAAGGGGAACATGAAAGTGGACGAGGCTGGTGACCATCGGAGCACAGCACCACAGAGAGGCATTTAAGCCCCTGGATGTCTGCGGGCAGGCCTGGCTAATGTCAGGCCTTCCTCAAGAGCTGGCAGAGCAGAGCGTTCTCTGAACTCCTCCAGTGAAAGGGAAGCTCCCCTCACGGCCTGCTAAGTAGCAGGCACCTTCCCTGGCACTGGCGCTACCACAAGGCCCTCACTCTCACCTCCTGATCACTTCTCACGATGTTCCTTCGGTTCCTAATTATATTTCACCCGATTATGTCCATACTGTACGACTAAAACGATTCTATGCTATAATACTAAAGCAAAGATTAATCGA